>JAJOOO010001644.1:0-61949 GCA_029582685.1 Solanum piurae
CTTCTTATGATGACTAAGAGCAGGTTGTTTTTCATGGCAATGTGAAATAGGTTTAGTGTTAGTTTTCTTTCCTTTCTAGGCTACATATGCTAAAATTTTGTTCTATTCTTTATTGAATTTTTATTCAAGTTTCTTATCTGGATTGCTTATCCATCATTTCTTCCTATTGCTAGTCATACAAGTCCTGGTGCTATGAAGACATGCATTTATGAAGGACTGAGGAATAACTCTTTATCACAAACACCCTTGCCAGATATAAATGAACTTCTCAATGCCAACATCATTTTGACAACTTATGATGTACTGAAAGAGGACTTATCACACGACTCTGACAGGCATGAAGGTGATCGTAGAGCTCTGAGATTTGAGAAAAGGTATCCTTCAGCTTGCAATTTCCTTTTTCTGTCTTTTGAGTTTGCTTGGATAGATAGTTGTGTTAAGGTAGAAGTGCTGCTCTTACTGATTTTTATCAGTTCTTAATGCTGAAATCAAGGCATCATCGCAAACTCCTGCATGATGCTACAGCTTAAAAAAATCATACTGGAGTCTAGCTTTGGAAGAGTTACTGGTTCTGCTATTAATTCAAAAGTTTGGTTTATGGATCTACAACCTAGTCACTCCTTACCAGAGCAGAGTCGTCCTTCTCTTTGAGTGATTGAACTCAGTTAGTTCTATCTGTTTGGTTTTGGAGAGACGTGGTTGTGATGTTGAATGTTATTGGTTAGTTCCTGAATGTATATTATTACTATTGTAAAAGTGACGAATGCTTCCCTTGTTTGATTCTTATGCACTATTGTCTGATGCTTGTCCCCCAGTGCCTATCCATTATTTGCTCTGTGACAACTTCTGAAAAGTATTTGACTGACCTATTGATCAGGTTATTGGTTCTGAAACTGTGTATGGTAGGCATGCTGATTGTATTTTCTTAATTTTGTACATCTCTTTGTTGTTGTTATGGACCTTGGGCCTAACTCAACTCCAAAATCTAACTGAAGAGGTGAGGATTGCGCAAGCCATATTGAAGAGGACATCTCTCATTGAACCTAAAGCTCGCTTTAGAAGCTCTTTATACTCTCTTGTGGGTCTTCTGTGGCCTGATTGATTCTTCTGGTCTGCACTTTATGTTCTATACTTCTTTTCGAAGACACCATCAGATTTTTCGGAACAGAACTTCAGCGTCAAGGAGATGCTTTTTCCACCTAACTTAATAATTGTATCATTTTATTGATGTCAATCGTAAAAAATGTCGATTTAATTTACTATCTTAAATGTGATTGCTTTGGATAACAAACATTTCTTTGAAAGAGTTCTTTTTTCCTTCATTTTTCTTTTGTATTGAAACAGTTCCCTCATATTTAGTTACTGTATCACTGAGTTAGGGGATGGATTTCTTGTTTTCTGATATAATTTCCGTATAAGTAATTGGCTTATTCTTTGGATGTTTTATTATATAAGTATGATGTTAGGCAATTCTGCAAATATTAAGTACCTCAACTGTGAACAGCGCCTTTTGACATTTTACAGTCATTGAACGCCTTACTTAGCTTTGGTTGCTTGCTTGTATCTTTACACATCAGGTGGCATCATCTTCCATTGGCAATTTTACTGGTGAATTTGTGTGATGAGGGTCAGAAGAATAGTCTGAAAAGACTGAAAAGAGAGTGTGTTGAGTGTATATGTGGTTCTGTGAGTGAAAGCATCAGATATAAAGGATTGTGGGTTCAGTGTGCTGCTTGTGATGCGTGGCAACATGCAGATTGTGTGGACTACTCAGATTGTGAGAATTCTGATGTTCCCGAGTGCTTGACAAGTGTAGAACTTGCGAGAATAATAGAAGCAAGAGAACATTCTAGAAGCAGAGAATGTATGTATATACGTTGTGATGGGAGTGTTATATAGGAGAGAGTGAGTGATAAAGAGGAGAGCAGCTATCAGTGAATTAGCAGGAGGTAAATGCAGGTTGTTACTAAAGCACTAACAACCTGCATAAACCATAAGTTAGGTAAAAATCTGCATGCTCCTTTGTAAGCCTTGTTAAAGAGATTAGCTATGACCTGTAATTTTCTAGCAGACCTCATTAACCCATAAATGCAGCCGTCCCTTTAACTCAGCTGCAAAGCAGCATAGCATATGACAAGCCAAGGCCTTCTCTTCCAGAAGTGCACTTCTTATCCCGATCTTTTTCTTCCCAGCGGTGACTTTAATCATGCTACAGAAGATACTTATGTCAGCTGAAAACATCCTCATTAATTTTTTTTTCCAATAAGTTGTTTGTTTCACTTTTTTCCTGCAACCAACTTCAGGTTACAACAACAACAACATACCCGGTGTAATCCCACTTGTGGGATCTGAGGAGGGTAGTGTGTGCACAAACCTTACCCCTACCTTTGAAGGTAGAGAGACTGTTTCCAATAGACTGCATTTCAGGTTAGTAATGGAAATTTATCTCATCAAACAGTGCTATTTAAGTGCAGTGACTAATAACCTCACAAAACATCTGTGAAACCTTAAGTGCCTGGAAATACCAGATGTTTTCCTTTGACTACGAGATGTTGTCTCCAAATAAACAGGCAGATATGCAGAAGTCACTTAACGAATTCGCTTTCTTTACATTCTGATTCAACATAGTAGTTTCATATGGTATAACATGTGTGGAACTCTTAATACGTGGTGAAATGAAATTCAAATATACGAAAACTCGCAACCATCTACATCTTTACATAGTACTAATACCTACACCATCCATGTAAATTAAATTTTGTACAAGTTGTTATGGGAAGATCCAACCTTTCATCATCAGAATCATCTGTATCTGAACTATTGGAAACACTTAGCTGAGCAGATTTTAGCACAATGGGCATGGCAAGAATTAGATAAGGAAGGAAATCTTCCCCCCAAGCATTTACATAGTCTACCGTATGCCTGTCATAGAATCAAGTGTAAATTAGCCAAAAACTGAAAAGAAAATGGAAGTTGCACAAAATTCTAACTTGTATCAACATACCAGTAACGAAAATTTCCTCATTGGATTTTCTATCTCTGTTTGAGTTTCTTGCAGTGAAATGAGTACTGCAGTGACCTAAAATGGCACATCACATAAGGTAAATGCATTTTCAGATATGTTGATAGTGTCACATTTATTTAATGCCTGCTAAGTGCTAATGGAAAGATATAAATTGTATTCACCTTTTCAACATAACCATGGATTGCTTGATTTCCAAAAGCCATTGTAACCATGGTAATGCATTCCATGGATTTGGCAAGTAGCGTGCGACTTCTATCTTTAGTAGCAGTTTCCAAGATAACTTTAAGATAAGGCATTACAGAATCATATATGTAAGCAGAGTCTTCCTGCAGTATCCCAGGAAAATGAAGTTTAGAACACCAGAGATTTAAACAAAAGAAGTTCTTTTTGAACCGCTGAAAGCGAAGTACCTGCGATGAAATAGCTAAAGAGGCTAAAGTTTCAAGAGCTACTTCTTTCATCATTGTCATTCCTCTCTAGAATATGCAGCAAGTTAAAAGCTTATGTCAGTTACTCTTATACACGTGGACGAATGAGTATGTTGTAGATTGGTAAAGGTGACATTACCTGTAGAAACCCAACTAATTTACTCACTATTTTGTGCAGGTAAGGTTTCAAGTCATCTGCACTGCAATTGTGACTGAACAACCATATCACTGAAGTTGCACGTGTCTATACACAAAATGTGCTTGCAGTGGACAAAGCCGTTTTAACCAGCCGCAATTGGCTGTTTTTAATGGCTTGTGCGTAACCGGAAAGGGAAACGACGCATACATCGGAAAAAGTAGGGGATTTACAAGAGCTTTTTATGAAACTGGTGGAGGCTGCGGCGTTGCCCGTCGCGCCAGAGATGTAGGAGAGAGAGAGTGGAAAAGTGCTGCGAGAAATAAAAGTTTCTTATGATTCCAACATATGATGATAGGTAAGGATTGAAAAAAAAGTTTCTGCACCTCATTCTTATGTTTCAGTCCCCACCAGGTTGTCAAGAGGTTTCTCAAAGTGGACTGATTGTGGATAATACCACCAGTTGCTGCAAAATATTTCCAAATGAAGTTACTTTGTGATGGCTGTCTTGTCTTACTTAACTGTGTATTATGTCCTAAAGAAATGGGGTTATTGGTTTCAGGTTGGATTTCAAAGAGGCTTGGACGGATGGCGTCAAACACAACCTACTTCTGAGGCTGGTTCCACAACCCAACTAACATCTGATATTACTTCAATATGGACAAATGTGGCACAAGGTGTGAAGAAAGACAGAGTTTACGGGCTTGGAGCACAACCTTCTTCATGTCATCCATCACCGTTGTCTAGTGCTTCTACTTCTCAAACTTCAGAAGGAATGGAAGCAAATGCGAAGAGAGATTTCAAAGCTAATAGAACTACTTCAAACATCTGAAGCTAATTATGCTAAAGTGAGAAGTTCATGGAGAAACATATGGTTGAATCTGATGATGGCGAAGAAGAGACTGACTCTGATAAAGAGTAGATTATGTTCTGGTTCTATAGACATTTTCTATGACATTTGTGTTGTTTTAACAGATGTTTTAAGTAGGTGGGTTGCTTTTATTTTAAATGTGTTTTTAAAAACTGCTTGTGCGATTGTTTGAGCTTATGGCTCCTTTTGGTTTAATTGCAAAATAATTTTGACCCTTCTGAAAATTTTTCAATTTTTGAAATTTTTTGCCACCTCTTGTGTTGAAAGTGGCTATTCTCTTGCAAATTAAAGTCTCGGTTTCGATCAATACCGATGATTTGAATAGTGCTTCCAATCGAACAAACATGAATGTGCGGCTACGACAAGACCAAATGAAGTTGTATAGACAATATGTGAACTCTTTGCATCTCGTTCCGATTAGCCATGTATCAAATTGATTCTCTTGTCATGACCGTTGCACACTAGCAAAAGTGTTGAGTCTTGTTTGACTTTTGTGGCGATGCCTAGTGTGATGATCTTACTTTGAACCATGCATGAATACACCTAGAATTTGCCCCGTTAGTCCGATTGATTAAGTAAGGCTTGCTCTTGAGATGTCTTAGGAAACCTTTAAAGAGTGTGAGCTAATTTGATATATACCTCTTTTGTGACCTACCCTATGAGCGTGTGAACCTCTCTTGAGCCTATCCTTCTTTGGAAGAAAGTTGATGAAACTTAGACCCTTCTTTATCCACTAACTATATAATTTGCTTCGATTTTCTTAATTTTGATATGATTGGCTAAAAACCCTTCACTTGGGGTTTTGATCATGAGACCAATTTTTGGATTTACTTAGTGGGTATTCTTTAATTGTGAATAATGGTGTTAGTTTGAAGTGGGTCTAAGCTGTTGCTGTGTTCCGAGGTTGAATTGCATGGTTTCGTGTAATAATTCAGTGTTGTGCACTTTCTTGAGAAAGAGGTGTAGAACCAAGGTTGCAATCTTAGAGTCTGTAGTAGTGGGTCTCCTTGGTTTCAGCTCGAGAGAGTGAAATAAGTGATCCATCCTTCGTATCTAGCTCGAGAGAGTGGATTTGATGAGGGCAAATAGCTGGGCATCTTATGGTGTTGAAGTTCGAGAGAATTCAACATAGATAAGGTAATTGTTCGAGAGAAAGTTACCTTATATATGGTTCGACCTACCCGCAACAAAATATCCCATTATGAACAAGAATATTTACCCATTTTGTTAAGATTTGGCAATTGGCTGATCAATTCCCCAAGTTTTACTCTACTATTTGATTGTTGTGTTAAATTGTGAAAATGGATTGATAGTTAAAGCTCGAAGATTAGAATTCAAATATTTATTGTGCGAGAATTATTTGATTGAAGAGGTTGAAGTTATACTTTTATTACTGTACATTGAAGGAACTACTACTCCCTGTTGGATCGACCCCAACTCACGTAGTTTGGTTATTATACTGACGAATGATCGTGAGCACTTAGTATTAGATTAAATGCTTTAATATGTTAATAAAAATGGCGCCGCTGCCGAGGAGTAGCATTACTTAAAGTTCTTTGATTGAAGATTCAACACCCTCGAATTTGTTGGATGTAGTTGAATTAGTTTTTGCTGCTTTGTGTAAGTGTTGGTTGGACTGCATAGAAATGAATATGAGTGACAAAGAGATCAATGAGAGCCAATCAGGTCATCGGGATGGTATCGATGAGTGTTTACAACCCTGCTCAATCGGGAGGAATGGGTGCAATTTGCATCCCGAAAGCTGAAGAAAATGAATTCTTCTAAGTCAATACAATAACTCTTCACCTACTCCAAATGTTGGGATTGTATGGAGGGCTAGAACATGAAGATCCGCATGACTGTCTAGAAGACACGAGTTACCCCTCACTCATATCTTAGAAATCAAACAATTCGATGTTTGGGGAATAGATTTCATGGTCCCATTAGTGAGCTCTTTTGGGAATAAATATATCTTAGTAGCCGTGGATTATGTTTCCAAGTGGGTGGAAGTTGTTGCACTTCCAAAAAATGAAGGGAAAAGTGTGGTTTAATTTCTGAAATAGGAGTGAGGGATAAATCGGTTCTTTTGGACACTCCACCTTGCTTTTGGCACAAAACACATTTCTTTACAAATTCGTGCGCATCCTTTTAGAGGGATGGACATTAATAGCTACTTTGGAACACTTTAGCGGCTATAACTACACTCCTATGATGACCCCCCACTGGTGAAGCATGACATGCATTGAGAATATCTATCACTTCTTCTTCTGGAACACACCTTCTAATGACGTGGTCAACACACTCCCAAAACAAAAATGGTTCATCCCACAAGTACCTTTTAACGTCGAACATAAACTTATTTTGTTGGTAGAAATTCATTTCATCCGGCATCAATCCACACACTATATAGTTTGCGAAATCGGCATACCATGGAGGCTTGGTGAGAGTTAATGCAAACTCATTCTCATCGGGGAAAGAATCATTTATGTCAAATTCAGGTTCGTCATTCTCCTTCCCCTTTAATCCTGACAAGTGGTCAGCCACCTGATTTTCGCATCCTCTCCTATCTTTGACCTCAAAATCGAATTCTTGCAATAGAAGCATCCACCTTATCAACCTTGGCTTGGCATCCTTCTTTGCCATTAGGTAACAGAGTGCAACATGATAAGTGTACACAATCACTCTCGTGCCTAGCAAGTATGGTCTAAATTTTTCAAATGCATACACCACAGCAAGTACCTCTTGTTCAGTGACGGTGTAGTTACGTTGAGCACTATTTAAAGTCTTGCTACCATAGTAGATAGGGTGAAATTATTTGTTGCATTTCTGCCCCAATACCACTTCCAATGCTGTGCAACTAGCATCACATATTACTTCGAAAGACTCGGACCAATCAGGGCTGATGATGACCGGGGTTGATACCAATTTTTATTTCAAGCATCGGAACGCCACCATACAAGCATCATCGAAGTAGATCTTCACTTCCTTCTCCAAGAGTTTGCACAGGGGGTGTGCAATCTTTTAGAAGTCATTGATGAATCTGCAATAGAACCCATCATGTCCCAAGAAACTGCAAACGCCCTTCACTGAAATCGACAGAGGTAGTTTCTCAATACTTAAAATTTTTCCTTATCGACCTCCAATCCCTTTTGTGACACCTTGTGCGCAAGGACTACGCCTTCCTTCACCATGAAGTGGCATTTATTTGGTACCCCTAGAGCTATCATCACTGATGGTGGATCCTATTTTTTTAATTAATGGTTCTCAGCTGAATTGAGCAAGTATGGGGTAAATCACAAGGTAGCTACTCCATATCATCCCTAAACAAGTGGTTAAGTTGAAGTGTCCAACCAGTAGATCAAAATCATCTTGGCCAAGAAAGTAAATGCTAATAGAACCGACTGATCTCGAAAGCTAGATGACACATTGTGGGCATATCGTACCAGCTATAAAACACCAATAGGGATGTCACCCTATCAGCTAGCTTTTGGAAAGTCTTGACATCTACCAGTCGAGTTAGAACACAAAGAGATGTGGGTTTTCAAAGCTTTGAATTTGGATTGGACAAGAACCTCTAAAGAGAGAATGGAGCAGATAAACGAGTTGGAAGAATTCAGGTTGAGAGCTTACGAAAGTTCAGCTCTTTACAAAGAAAAAATGAAGAAGTGGCATGATGCCAAAATACTTAAGAAAGAGTTCATAGTGGGAGATCAGGTGCTACTCTACAACTCCCATCTTAGACTTTTTTTCGAAAAGCTCAAGTCTAAATTGTCTGGACCATTTTGAGTAACACGAGTGTTCACTAATAGTGCCATCGAAGTTGAAGGTCAAGAAGGGCATGCTTTTAAGGTGAATGGGCAATGTTTGAAATCATACTTTCTTGAATGCCAAGAAATCTCTCTGATTGAAGTGTTGTACTTGGAAGATGCTTGAGGGCACTTCCACGTCATGCCACGACGTTAAATAAGGTGCTTCTTTAGAGGCAAACCAAGTGTAAATGTTTTAAATAATATGTGTTGATGTTACATGTGCATGATATTGAGCGAGGAAGATGCACTCGGCGAATCGCCGACATAGCTTAGAGAGCACAAATTTTTCACCCTGTGACTTGCGAAGACGAGGATGATGTTATGGATTATTTCGTGAGGGACCTATGCCCCTTGGCGTATCTCTGTTGTGCTTAGGCAACTAGACTCTTCTCGTCTTTCTACTGTATCACTGGCAGTGTAATTTAGTGAATGATTCGGCGATGCCCCATGTCCATTCTGTGATTCACCGAACTATTTGGTGACCTTCTGCGTCTCCACCAATGTGGTCTCTTTCGAGAGTGAAATACATGGAATTAAGGGCTAGCATTTGTTTTCTTCAGTGTATCACCGACACATTCAGCGAATGGTCCTCTTTCTCACCGACTGAGTGCTTAGTGAATATTCCTTGCTATCATGCCCTGCATATTTACATACTTGAATTTGATTTTTGTTTGCTAGTTCTATTCTATTACTTTCACTTTTATCTTTGTTTTTTTGAAATAGTGTTAGTTTTCTAGTCACTTTGAGGACAATGTTGAATGCTTTCAGTGGGGTGGCTCTTGGTTAATGCCCCTCTCATATGCGTTGAATTTAGCTGTTCATTTGCAAAATTTGAGTATCGGTTTTGATCAATTTGATGACTTGAATAGTGCTCATAATTGAACGAACATGAATGTGCAGCTACAATGAGGCCAAATGAAGTTGCATAATCAATATGTGAACTTTTTGCATCTCGTTGTGATTAGCCAATTATCAAATTGAGTCTCTTTTGATGAGCGTTGCACACTAGCGAAAGTGTGGAGTCTTGTTTGAGTTTGGTGTCAATGCCTTGTGTGATGAGTTTACCTTGAACCATGTATGATTACACCTAGCATTTTCCCCGTTGGTCCGGTTGCCTAATTGATGTGAACTATTGAGATGATCTTAGGCATCTTTAATGAGTGTGTGAACCTTCTTGAGCACACCTTGGGCCTCAACCTTTTCTTGGAAGAAACTTGATGAAATCGTAACCTTTCTTAATCCATTATCCCAATCCTCATGATCTGTGGTTTGTTTGAATAACAAACTTAGGCGAAAAGCTTAAGTTGGGGGTGTGGTGAAAAGAGAAGGTAAATCAAGGAGTGGAACCCCTCCATAAAAAAATAAAAAATAAAAAGAAGAAGAAAAGAATGAAAAATAAAAATAAAAAGTTGTGGAATAATGTTCTGAAAATGCCAAAAGAAATGGGGTTTCCAACAGACCATGGAAAGTGAATAATGGGATGACTTGTGAGCACGAATGAAACTGATGACAAAAAGGAAAGGAAGTGTTGTTCGAACCACATTTCATTAGGATAAAAGTCACTCAACCTATATGACCATACTTTTGCACTCAGCCCCATCACAAGCCTTTAATAGACCTTTTTTTTAATCCTGAGTGAGCTGAAGCAAATGTCAATTGGAAAATATGGGCAAACCTATGGGTGAAGTCATGCATTGTGTTTCATATTTATGAGTGTGAGCGTTGCATTTGATTCTAGAGCTTTAACTTGTTGAACCATTATTTGAGAATATGGAATCATTCCTTGTGTGAGGGCATTTGATTACTTTTGTTGAGCATGAACTGGCATTTGAAGCAAGTATTGTGAGAATGATATTCTTTGGTAATGGTGAGTCACAACTTGAATCTTTGAGTACACAATTGATCCTTGCATGAGTAAGTTGAGTCGTGTTGTGTGCATTCATGATTGAGTCTTGTGTAGCACTGTTTTAGACATCCTTTCTGAACTACTAAACTTGAGTTTTACTTGAGGACAAGCAAAAGTTTAAGTTGGGGGTGTTGACGTGTCCACAAATTTATCTCTTTTAGAGCTTTATTTCAATAGATTTAGTGTCCTCATATACATGTTTTGTGCAAATAACATTGGTAAATCCTTGAATTTCAGGTACTTGGAGTAAGAAACAAAGCATGGACACTATTGAGCAAAAAGGAACAAGGCAGTTGAAAGAAGAAAGAGAAGAAGTCCTGATGATCGCCTATCCATCTTGGCGAGTCGCCCAATGGCCGTGAGTTTGCCTAAATGTTCCAACGTACCAAGCTCAAGGAGCGAGGAAAATGAAGACCTGTTGATCACTGATGTTACTCATCGAGTCACCAAATCTGCCACCAAACCACCGAAAGTTACAGAATGCTGGAGCTAAAATTGGGAAAAATGACGGCGAGTAGCAGTTTTATTCGGCATGTCACCAATTCATTTGTTGAAAGATACTCTGGTCGCCAAAAGTGCTGATACAGATTTAAACAAGTGTTGATGGGCGAGATAAAAAGAAAAAGGGTGAGTCGCGGAACCAATCGGCGATCCCGATCTGAATCACCTAGAATTATAGTAGCCAGACCAAGAAGAAGTGAAGAATGAAGGCGAGATGAACAACAATCGGCAAGTCGCCGACAATCTGTGAAGCCCGACTTACCACTCTGAGAGATCTTAGGCAGCTACACATCAGATTTGTTTAATTAGATTTTTGATAGAGAGAGAAGGTATCCAGAAAATGAGAAAAGAGATTATTGAGATATCACACTACCAAAGGCTTTTTCTTAGGGTAATTTAGCAAGACTTTGAGGGAAATTTTTGTAAGAGTGGAGATTATTCATTTATTTCCATCTACAATCCTCATTTGTGCCCAACTATGGGAATGATAATTGACTTTGATTTTCTTAATTTTAATATGATTGGCTAAAAACTCTTCACTTGGGGTTTTGATCATGAGGCCAATTGTTGGATTTACTTAGTTGGTATTCTTTAAATCTGAATAATGGTGTTAGTTTGAAGTGGGTCTAAGTTATTGCTGTGTTTTGAGGTTGAATTGCATGATTTCGTGTAATAATTCAGTGTTGTGCACTTGCTCGAGAAAGAGGTGTAGAACCAAGGTAGCAATCTTAGTGTCCGTAGTACTAAGTCTTCTTGGTTTCAGCTCGAGAGAGTGAAATAAGTGATCCATCCTTCTTATACAGCTCGAGAGAGTGAAATAAGTGATCCATCCTTCTTATACAGCTCGACAAAGTGGATTTGATAAGGGTAAAGAGTTAGGCCTCTTATGGTGTTGAAGTTTGAAATAATTCAACATAGACAAGATAATTGTTCAAGAGAAAGTTATATTATATATTGTTCGACCTACCCGCAACAAAATATCCCATTATGAACAATAACATTTACCTATTTTGTTACGATTTTGCAATTGGCTGATCAATTCCCAAAGTTTTACTCTACTATTTGATTGTTGTGTTGAATTGTGAAATTGGATTGATAGTTAAAGATCGAAGTTTGAAATTCAAATATTAATTATGCGAGAATTGTTTGATTGAAGAGGTTGACGTTATACTTCTATTATTGAACTTTGAAGGAACTACTACTCCCTGTGGGATCGACCCCAACTCACGTAGTTGGGTTATTATACTGAGGAACGATCGTGAGCACTTAGTATTGGATGAAGTTCTTCGATACTTTAATCAAAGACCTATGCGGGCACATAGTTTAAGGCATATGGGGATTGCTTCTAGAAACCCAAACTCAACTATGGTAGAAGGTTTCCATCTCATGAGATAACCGCGTTGGGAACCCAAACTCAATTAGTGTAAAAGGAACCCATTTGCGAATCCAGACTCAACTAGTGTAAAAGCTTCCGTCTCATAATCATATCCTCTTGGTGCTAAGCATTAATTCCCTTTTTGAGTTTATATTAACTCTTGACTTAAATTGATAAATAGGAAAGAATGTCTTGACAATCAATCCACAACTCATTCTATAGCTCCTACATTCATTAGGGGAAATTAGCCTTCCACCCTTAGAACCAACATATGTGACAAGCCTTTAACAATACATGATCTGCGTACCTATGTGTGTGCATAAGGATAATCATCCAAATAATATCATAATAGAAGTACTTTACTCTAAAATCAATCTAATTGAATACACACAAGTCTCATACATATAGCTAGTTTTAATACTTTGCCCGTTCAAGGGTTATAGATCACTATGCATCAATATCTCTAGAATTACTTCATTGAATATGTATAATAATGTAATTCAAGTAAGAAATTCATCACATACATAATTCGAACACAATTGACGAACAAAGACCCATATTCATGCTTCAAGATACAATTTAGGGAAGCCTAGAGATTCATGGATTCTTAGATAAATTCTTTAGGGAAACAGAGGTAATTCATCAAATTGATCATAATATAAGACAATAAACACATCGAAATCATTTTTGAAGTGAATCAATGCAATAGATTGAAATCCCTAGATTCTTGAGGAAGTTGAACTTTAAGAAATAGAGTTTTGAAGGGCATTATGGAAGAAAGCTATCCATATATCAACACTACCATACCTTGAATGGAAATCCTTCACAAAATTTAAGAGGAAAGTTGAGTTCTTGAGCCTTGGTCTCCTAGTTCTTCTTCTTCTTCAATGATGGTTTCTAGAGAGAGAAATTTTGGAGGGAAGATTATTTGGGAATTTTATTTGGGTCTTGTGAGAATGAGTTATTTTATTTAAACTAGGGGTCTTATTAAGTATTTATAGGGGTCTTATATAATATTAAACGAACTTAGTTAATAAATTCTAAGCCACTATAAATAATGATCGGCGAGCCCGACTTACTGCGTCAAATGGTCTTTCGCAGCATATTTTTTGCGACTATAAATACATTTTTGAACATTTAGTGTATTATCTTTTACATTAGATTTTAATCTTTGGAATCATTTTTTTTTAGTTTTTGACATTGAACATTGAGTATTGAAACTAAGCTTTCCTTAGCTTTGAAGAATTGAAGTTTTTCACTTTTAAGAAATTGGAAGTGGGACTTTGAGATTCTTCAAATGGAACCTTTGTAAAGATGAAAGTAATCTTACCTAGTTGATAGAAACACAATTTGGTAACGATTTTTATCTTTTTATGATGTGTAGCTAAAACCCTAATTCTTGGGGTGTGATTATGTGATTATTGGTTGATTTAGTTTATGGGTATTGCTAATTGTTAGTTTAAATGTTGTTTAGAAGTGAGTTTAATCAATAAATATCGTTTAATTTAAATATTTGTTGTTGCAAATGCAGTTCTACCTTTATGTTTTTAGCTTGAGAGAGAGAGGTTTTAAAACCAAGATTGTTGATTAATGGTCAGTGATTATTGAGTTGATATGGGTTCAGCTCAAGTGAGTGAATCCTAAACTTAGTCCCGCATATTCAAATCGAGAGAATGAATAGACTAAGGTGTAGGTTGGTCTTATTTTCTTGCTTGTTGGTGTTCAAGAGAAAACTACTTGATTTTGAATAAATTATTCTAGAAAAAGTTTATTCCCTCTCTGTCTTAGCTTACTTTACTGATATACAACTATTTCCTAACAGTTGCAATTACCTATTTGTCTAACTTAGCCTATAATCGAATCACATCCCAAGAACCCGTCTCATTATTGTGATTGCTTATTATTTGTTGCAGTTGTAGTTGATAATTTCAAACCAAAACCCCCTGTTATTTGACATTCATGTCACCCCCTTGTTTGAATTAGTTTTTTTCCATAAATGTCTATTCCTTTTGCTGATTTGAACATATTTACACTTTTCTATTGAATCTTAAACACGTACCACTCCCTGTGGGATTCGACCCCAACTCATTTAGTTGGGTTATTTACTGACTAACGATCGTTGACGCCTAGAATCAGATGAAGTGTCTTTGATAACAATATTTAATCAAAATGGCGCCAGTTTCGGGGAGTGGTATTGGTTAAGATTCTTTGGTTAAGTTGAATGTTGGTCTAGTTAATTTAATCTACTGATTTTTAGTTTTGGGTTGTTCTGTTTGTGTTTGAGTAGAAGAAATGCGCAAATCCTGTAGCAATGGTGACCAAATGGACCACACTCTGTTGAGATTGATGATTCTTAGGGATAACATCCAAACCTTCAAGCAATTGAAGGATGAGACTATTCATGAGTTGTGGCCATGATTCAAGGCACTATTACAGAAGTACGTAACTTATGGGATTCTAGATAAGATGCTACTAGAGTGTTTCTACAGAAGTCTTGGTTCTGAAAATAGAAGAGCGGCTGACCTACTTTCTTCGGGTTGCCTAATAAGCATACCATATGAAACAGCAGTCCGACTCCTTTATAGCATGATTAAGACTAACAATGAGACAAAAAAAGACAAAGAATTAGCCAGATTATTAACTTAGCTGGATGTCTTGGCCAAGACAGTCATGAAATTGGAGATAATGTACAAAAAGAAGGACAAGTACATCCCCCCTCACAACCGTAGAAAGCCCAAAGAATATGAGGGTAGATAGGTTGAGAAGACACGCTTACTCATTTATCACAAAGTCGAATAGCACGACAGAGTGTTGAAAGATATAAAAGATAATGTCTTAATTCTGAATCAACCTCTCATGCCATTTTCATTCAGCTGCTAGAGTCCCAAATGGACCAAGTGTTATCTTAGGAATGTGTTTAAAAGGTAGAGATTGGCGAGCAAAATGTCCAAGCATCGACTCACTGAAGAGGTCGGCGAGCCTGACCTGGACCATCGTAAGACTCATGGAATTTTGAAACTTAAGTCGATAAAACTCGGCGAGCCCAGGAGCAAATTGGCAAATCGCAGACCAGGTCGGCAATCACGATTTTATCCGCCATTTGGACCCCTACTTTAAGTGGAGGTCCTGTAAAACTCGGCGAGGAAAGTTCCCACTCGGCATGTCACCGAGTGGGTTGGCGAGTAAGACTAATTTCGCCGATTGGTCGAGAACATGAGGGTTTTAAAGGACAAAAGTTCAAAAGTTCAAAATCTTTCACATTCCCTAACTTTTCAACTTTCCAAACTCACATCCGTAGTTTATTATCCTATTATTCTTGTGTTTTTATCACGTATTAGGCGTTGATTGTGTGTTCGGAGTTGGATTCTTTTCCGCCTAGCTTTACAACTTATATATTCGGCATAAAAGGTTGGTTTTCTGAACCCCGAACTCGTATTTAGCAATTTTAATCATTTGCAATGATTTTTATCTTAGTGATGTGTGTTGGGCCTCTCTGATCGTAATTGTATGCTTGAATTGCTGTTTTAATTAAAAATCTTGCCTAAATTGTCTATATTGTTGATTTCCAAAATTTTCATGCTTAAAATTGGTCAAAATTATTGGGTTGTACCTAAATGGTGTTGGTTCTAGTCGGGTGAAGTCTGAGTAACCTCTAATTGTGCGAAATGATGGATATTGCCTGATGATGGAGAATTTGACGTCTTTCCTAAGGGCGGAAATCATCAAATGGCCAATTTTGGCCAAACGGGGAGAAGTATGAGTATCCTGGTGGCATGGGTAGTATAGGTCTAGGTTAAATTGAATAAGTGCATGGTTTGATTTTGTTTTCAAGGGCTGCGGGGTTTAATTTTGTTGTTGGGATTGAGAGTAGGCACATTGGGTCGTTTGGCGAGCTGAGTCGAGCTCACCGAACCACTCGACCGTTCACCAAATCCCCCTCATCGCCTTTAATTTCATGCTAAATTTGAGTTTAGGTTCTATAACTTTCGTGCAGAAGCATGGGTTCGGCGAGTGCACTCGGCGACTCGCCCATTGTCCTTCTAGACAGCCCTTTCTACGCCCTTAATCTGTAAAAGGAACTGTAACTTTTGGCGGGCTAGTACTGTCTCGCCAAATGCCATCGACGACTCGTCGAAAAGCTCTTTTTATCGCCGACTTGCCATTTTTCTAGAATTTTTTGAAGCAATCCTTTCGGTGAGCCCGATCTAACTCATTAAACAGATTGGGTAACTCACCTACCCGTTTGGCGAGTCTGTCCGCAACTCTTTTTATGCAATGTTGCTTGAACTCTTCCTAACTCTTTTTGATGTTTTTGTAGATATGGCTAGAACCAACCTTAACATGCCTCCTTGTAAAAGAGCACAAGGCATTGTGATAAATGATTGGGGAGCCAATCCTCCCAAAAAGGGAAGGAGAAAGACCCAAAAGGGAGGCAATGGTAAAGGCAAGAGGCCTATGACTCAGGTCCCGAAGCACAACTCCGACTGTGAAGCTCCCAAATTACTATCTACGAACCAAATTATGACTAGCCAGTACAGTCTAAGAGAGCTGAGATACGTTCTAGGTCTCATCCTGACTCAGCGAGAGTCCCACCAGCCTCCCCTTCTACAGTAGACACAGTGCCAACTTCGGCACCTCCTGTGGTTCCACAGCCTCTTGTAGTTCCGCCTCCATGACTCCTTAATAGATTAAAAGTTGATGGGTTACAGACTATTCTTGGGGAGAAGTTATTATCCACAAAGGGCCTAGAGGGATGATACTCAGTGTGATGGAGATACTACAGTTGCACAGATTCCAAATATTCACCAGGCCCCGAGGCCCATATACCCCCTCCGGGCTCCGTGAGTCCTACTCTACTTACGGTGATCTGGTTCCCCAAGGGAAGAACAAGGCCAGTGCATTCAGATTGGTGAAGTCAATTATGGTCCAGGGTAAAGAAGTTCAGTGTTGCAGCGATCTCATAAATGATGCCCTTGAAAGAGCCATAGGGTTCGAGCATGAATATGAGGGCCTCGTGACAAATTAGTCCTTGGATGACCTAAAGGGATGCCTTGCCACCTTATTTCTTATACTACCTCAAGGTAGATTGAGGCGGGAGTCCAGATAAAGAAGAATGATATGAATGTAGCTGCCCGGTATTGGTTCGGATTCATCAACAACTCCATCATGCCTTCACAGAATGACACATCATGTGTCATGCAAAGGCATCTTGTTTAGGATCAATCTTAAAAAAGAGGCGGCTCAACTTGAGAATTATTATTGAGCAGGAGATGGCCATGACGGACAAACAACGTCAGGCGTCCTTTCCCTTGCCTATGCTGATTATGAAGTTATGCCGGCGTGCTGCAGTTCCGAGAGATACAACGGGAGATATTGAGGTAACTCCTTCATCCTTCACTAATATCCAGCGTATAGATGCCGAGTACACAGAGGAGGATGCAGACATAAAGAGAGTAGCCCTGGTAGATACATCTCCGGAGGTGGACATTGACTCTATACATGTAGAGGAATCCTTGCCTACTCCGGCCTCCAGTCCTTCAGGTACATCTGCTCCCACATCTGCTCCCACATCTTCCTCCCAGGCTCCTGGTACTTCTGCCACTACCCAGCACGCTAGGCTTACTCATTTAGGGCTTATTAGGATAGATTTAGTGCTCTCAAATGCTTATTTTATGCTAGTAAATGATAAAATAAACCCTTGATTTTCAGGTATATTGATTGAGGACCAAAGCATGGACACTAATTTGCAAAAAGAAATGAAGAGAACTGAAAAACCAAAGAAATTAAAGCTTGGTTATCGCCAAGTACCTTTGGCAAGTTGCCGAATGGCCATTACCTTGCCTAAAGTTCGAGTGTGGCAAGCCCTGAAGGAGAAAACCAAGTTGGTGAGAGAAAGGAGCAGTCGGCGAGTGGTTCCGCAATGCAGTGTTGGATCGCCGAAAGTTGCAGAACTTGAGGAAGCTGAAGGCCAACCAAGGCAAAAAGGCGAAGACATTAACCAAAGGGCGGATCACCGATCTGATCAGCGTGCCCGATTTACTGCACCGAATGGTCTTTCGCATCATATTTTTGGTGACTATAAATAATTTTTTTGATCATTTAGTTTAGTATTTTTTACATCAGATTTAAATCTTTGGAATCATTTTTTTTGAATATTTGACATTGAACACTTAGTTTTGAAACTAACTTTCCTTAGCTTTGAAGAATTGAAGTTTTTCACTTTTGAGAAATTGGAAGTGGCTCTTTGAGATTCTTCAAATTGGACCTTTGTAAAGAAGAAATTAGTCTTACCCAGTTGATGAAAACACAATTTGGTAATGATTTTTATCTTTTTATGATGTCTAGCTAAAACCCTAATTCTTGGGGTGTGATTGTGTGATTATGGGTTTATTTAGTTTATGGGTATTGCTAATTGTTAGTGTACATTCTGTTTAGAAGTGAGTTTAAATAGTAATTGTGGTTTAATTTAAAGAATTGTAGTTGCAAATGCAGTTCCACCTTCGTGTTTTTGGCTTGCTCGAGAGAGAAGTTTTAAAATTAAGATTGTTGATTAATGGCCAGTGGTTATTGGGTTGATATGGGTTTAGATAAAGAGTGAATCCTACAATCAGTCCACATATTTAGCTCGAGAGAGTGAATAGACTAAGGTGTAGGCTGGTCTTATTTGATTGCTTGTTGGTGTTTGAGAAAACCCAACTTGATTCGGAATAAATTGTTCGAGAGAAAGTGTTTTCCCTCTATGACTTAGCTTACTTTGTTACGACCCAAGGGTACCCCTTAGACGTAACATGGCGTACTTGACCCCGAAGGGGTCTCATACAAGCCCTTAGCATATCATAACATAAGATAATAGAAAAATACAGGAAAATTTTAAAACAATTTTCATAAAAACAAGCGGAAGTCTTTCTATACTTTGTCTCAAACCATCTAATACAACTTTTAGAATAAACTCTTGGGACACAGCCCATACAATAGTCTCAACATGAAAATAAAGACGGAAAGGAAATGTGGGTGTTGTCCTTGAAGCTATGAGGACTCACCAAGATCTTCAACTCCTTGCAACTTCTAGAAACCAAACTCCAAGAGTAGCACTCTATCTCCAATCCCTACATTTGATTAGAATGTAGGCAATGTATCCGTTAGTAAAAAATGTAATAAGTATGATAGCTAGCATAATCATAAGAGCATAAGACAAGGGTTAGTCAATATAAGACATAATCCAAAATCATATGAAATACTTCATAAAACATAAACCATAAGCATAAGAGACAATATCATAATCATAATGAGAAAAGTCTCCAACATAAGCATCATATAAGCATAATTGACTCTTAGTAATCTATACCATAATAGAACCATTCTTAAGTAACCTCAAAAGCATACATGTGCAAACCATGAATAGCATCCCATAATACCACCCAAGCCAAGTATCTCTTTTTGGTCATCTTAATCATATTCTATACACATGGTCAAGTCTTAAGCTTCTTTACCATAAGGGCACCATTTTTGTAGGTAACCTCAAAGCAAACTTGTGCAATGCATGAAAGGCATCCCATACTACCCTTCACACTAAGGATAACCTTAAAGTCATCCTAGACATATTCACCCTCCTATGGTCTTACTATTGGCTTACTTCATGTAGACAAGGAAACTATCACATTTAGTCAATCATATCTTGGAAGGCAACTATAGCAACAATCCAAGCTAAGTTATACTATCTACTAGAACCCTTCATAACTAGTGTGAATTCATACTTGTGCAATGTATGGATAGCATTTCATAATACTACCCACACTAAGTACCCCTTTAGACGATCATGAATGCTTACTAACTGGGGACTAGTCCCTCAATTATATTTGCCTTTATTCATATAAGGTACTTCTCTATTTAGTACTAGGCAAGTCACAACCCATGAATGAACTCTATTTCTCAATTCAAGGCTACCAAGGAATAACCCCTTAATAGGCTAGACCATGCTATCATCTTACTAACATAATTAGGTTAAGCTAAGCTAACTACCTTGGAAGACACACTATCAGGCAAGTCGATCTACTCTAGGAAAGGTACAAGTGTCCTATCCTAGCTACCATTAAATAGTCCTAGTCCAACTAAGTCATGATACCCTCACAAGTATACTATGATACACATGCAAGCTATCCTTAGAAAAGTATGATTCTCAATCCTAAGCTACCCTTAGGAGAGTATGAGTCCTGAAACCCAAGCTACTATGACTAACCCTAACTCAAGCTACCCTTGTAATGCATTTTACAATGCAAAGTCAAGGTACCCTTAGGAGAGTATGGATCCTAAATCCTAAGCTACCCTTAGGAGAGTATATGTCCTCAATCCTAAAGCTACCATGAAATGGTCTTGGCCAAACCAAGTCATGCTATCATGAAGGCATCCTAACAATGCTAGTTCAATCTACCCATAGTAGAGTATAAATCATCAATCCTAGGCTACCATGACTACTCCTAACTTATGCTACCATGAAATGCATTTTACAATGCCAAGTTAAGCTATCCCTTGGGAGAGTATAGATCCTCCATCCTAAGATATCAATCTTGGTCTTATCCTACCAAGCCAAGCTATACATGAAGGGAACATATGTCACAACATCAAGCTATTCTAGACTAACAAGCTTTGATTCATTTTAGGTTATTAAGCATACCTAGATTCATACTATGTGAGAGAACCTTGGATCTCCAAGCATCTTTATTCCTAAGTGTGTAAGAGAGAAGAAATACACAGCAAAATCACATAATATTGGCCTTACCCCCAAATCCCTAACATTGATGACTACAATCCCTACTTTAAGCTTTCTTTATTAATATGATCAATATACCTAGATTTCAAGGTATTTCAATCACATTCTTCATTAGTAGGTGATTCTAGTCATAATTTATTCATAGAGGTTGAAACACATCTTTACAAGTCATGATCATTCATATTCAATAAGGTCTAGTTCAATGCATGATTATATGTTCCTAGCTTTCAACAATTTCTAGACATGACATTGATTTAGGAAGGTCACCTATGAACCTTCAATTTCATCTCTAATGGCATAAACCCACAAATATCACATTCATCAATTTAGACTAGGGTTTACCATTAAAATCACATAAATTCATCATATCATCATAATTCAATGCTAATACAATCATAATAAGGTATTATCCACTAGATTGGAATCATACCTAAACCCTACTCACAATGTAAGAAGAACCCTAGCTAGAGTTGGTTTTTTTTAACTTCACAATTGGGGGAAAACCTAGGGGGCTATACGGGGGAAGAACCCATAGATGATTAAGATAACATACCTTTAATCAAAGCCCTAATAAAGCTCTCATCAATAGAGGAAAATTGAGCGTACTACTCCTCCGTAGGTGGTGTACAAGACACAACATTGCAGTCCAAGAACAGGCCTTGACCCACGACCCCAACCTACAGGGCGTGGGTCCACCTACGGCCGGTAGGTGGGCAAGGGTTGGTGACCTGCAATTTGGCAGTTTTGTGGCTGTTTTGAGGGTCCTCCTCAAGGACCCCTTGGGGGGTCGTACCTTGACTCCCTTACCCTCAAACCCCTATTCTAAGTACGGGAATCATTTTTACGACTTAAACCATCTCATCAAGCTCTAAAACTCTTACAAAAAGATCTAAAACTCTCTAGTTCAACATACTAGTTTCTGGGGCGTTACAATATCTTCCCCTTGGGATCATTCGTCCTCGAATGACGATTCTAAAAAAATATTAAAGTCAAAACTCTAAGCTAACAGCCCATCATGCATCTAGTAAATCTAAATGCACACAACCAAGGAAGAAAACTTCAATTCCAAGCAAAACACATTCAATGCAACACAAGCGAGTAGGGACTACTTCTACCAACCCAAAATTCATGAAATTCTATATCTACTCATTTTCAAGGAGGAACTAAATTTTCCTAGCTAAAACATGCTCAACACACACTGATGGAGCCTAAATGCAAATCACTCCTAAAAAGAATTTATTCAAGGAGGAATCTTTCAACTCCCAAAACTAAGGCATGCTCATAATTCAACTCATGAAGTCTATATGCACATCTAGTCAAATGCACTATTACATGAAGAAAACAGTGCATATAATTCATTTCTAACTAGACCTAAACATTTTCATGAACATGCATATAAGGAATCAGGGCAACCTATCCACACACAATAACACTACTAGGTAAGCACACTATCTCCCCCTTGGGAGTAAGCCTACACAACCTCTTCTTAAATTCATGCATACTAAAACCAACTTGAAAGTCAAACATAACAAGTCACAAAAGACAAGAAATCCGGAAATTTACTAAAGCATAAAACACATACCGGAAGGGACATGAGGAGATCACTCTTGATCTTCTCTAGATTGGAGAGCATAAAACATATTCTTCTTTTGAGGCTCCACATCCCCACTACTAGAGGCAACTTGCTTACCCTCTCTTCTTGTAAACTTAGCCTTAGGGAAATCTTTCATCATGTGGTCACTCTTACCACAACTAAAGGAACCCTCTCTACCGGCCAAGCACCTACACTCATGCCTCTTACCACACCTAGCACAATCGGGTCATAGGGACTCATTACTTATCACTTCTGGCCTAGGGGTAGACACCCTCTCATTCTTATGCTTAGGAGCATTAGAAAAGCCTTGTCCAGAAAAATTTTGCCGATTTCTAGAATGACCATGTCCATCGGACCCATTATGAAAGGACATATCATTATCCATCCTAGACCTCTTTGTCTCCCTAGGTTTTTCCTTTTCAAGTTTTTCTTCCACCATTTGTTTAGCATACACCATAAGACATGAGATATCCATATCATCATTGAGCATTGTCGTACGACATTCATTTTTACAGTAATTTGGACACCCCCGTCAGAAACCTATTCATCATATCCCCCGGACTTGCTACCATAGATAGGGCATACTTAGAAAATAGAGTGAATTTGAAGTAATACTCTTTAACACTCATGCTACCTTGCTTAAGGTTGATAAATTCTCCCACCTTGGATTCTCTCAACTGTCGTGGAAAGAACCTATTTAGAAATACCTCTTTAAACATCTCCCAATTTATGGGGCCTGCCTCTACCAGCCTACCATCTTTCCATTTTTCATACATTATTTGAGCCACATCCTTCAAATGATAGGCGGCTAGTTCTGCTTTTTCTACCGTACTCACTATCATGATAGCCAAAACCTTACAAACCTCTTATATGAACCCATTTGGATCCTCTTCCACCTTGAAGCAACTAAACCTCAGAGGGTTTATCCTGAAAAACTCCCTAATCCTAGAAGCAACCATTTCCCTTATTGGGTTTGTTGGAGCCACCACCTCTCTATTGGCTTGCTCCGTCAAGGCTAGAGCCAACAATTGCATAGAAGTCCTAAACTCGGCAAGAGTGACATTTTCAATTGGAGGGTCATTTGAAGCTTGAGGAGGAGCTTGGTGTGGAACTTGGGGAGGAACCTCTTGCTCCACACTTGAAGCGACCCTTTTTAAAGAGACTTAACTTATACTTGCGATACTCAAAAGCGATTAACGAGGGCATACTGATTATAATCTAATAGAGGGATTAGATGCATAATGACCTACGAAAAGTTATTTAAGCAAATAACCGACGAGCTTTTCATGTATATATATTATCCTCACACTCAAGGATGCAATAACAAGAATATTACAAGCTTCCGAGTACCGAAATCAGCCTGCTCATGCTTCACACAAACATTCGAAAGTAATAGTAGATTTAGGATATTACAAGGCTTGGGTTTACACACCCCAAAAAGAATAAAACATATAGCCATATTTATATTACAACTCATGGTGACATGATCAAATCAGCCCTCAAAATCCCATGTAAATATACAACACATAGAATATGTACAAGTCCCAAGGTTTATACAAAATATAGATGCCTATATGCAAATGCGATCTTCCTGAAGGCTCTCAAAACATCCATCTCTAATGGCCAGCTTCAAGCATCATCTCGAACAACCCCTATGATAGAAAAAACTATCGCTAAGCATATAGCTTAGTGGTGTAAAAACTATAGGTTTGGAGCCCTCAAATTCAACAAGTTATCATTCTCAAGTCAAGGGAAGTATAATTGAACATAATAAATAAATCAAGTAAACAATATATAAAGAGTATCAAGTTTTATATTTAAATATCCAAATGTCAAGAACGCTCATAGCACAGTTTTGCAAGAGATTCAACAACAAGGCTCGCCCAATATATACATCATGTCGTCACAACAAGTACAAGCAGGTATCAAGAAGGGTCAAAAGCCAATAATCAAGAGAACCAAGAACCATATTAAAAATGGCTCTCTAGTTCGTACTTAAAATGGAGAACTTCCATTCTTAAGACGGACTAAAAATCCAGAGTCAAGATAGTAAATGATCCGAATCAAGAGGCATGCAAAGAGTGACAAAGTCACAGCCACAAGAAGGACAATGTCCCAACAAGAGTGCCAAGTGATCAAACAATCCCAACAAGTGGGCGAGTTACACAAGTGTCTTTAATGTATTAAAGAATACCAATACGACAATGCAAAGTGACAAGAGGTAACCAAGGTACCAAAGTAAACTTTCAGATATACCAGCAGGTAAAAAGAGTACAAGTATAAGTTTATACACAAACCTCAGTTCCTTAGCACAAAAACAGCAGGTAAAAAGAGTACAAGTATAAGTTTATACACAAACCTCAGTTCCTTAGCACAAAAACAGTCCAACACAACTTCACGAGTTCAAATCGTAGACCAACCAGCGTATCAAAGTCTTCAACTCGTACACGAGGATATACAACCGTAAAAAATGAATTCTATAACTTATTTACTTTCTAGTAGCTCAATAATGATGGTGTAACTCAGGGTTATCATCACAAGTAAGCCTAGCCTGTACAAATACGACTATACTCCAAAAACAGAAATTATGCCCAATAAAAGCATTGCATGTCGCAACTTAGATTTGAAACAGAAAAAGGCCAAAATGGAATTTATATCCTTCATAAAAGATGTAGGTACATCTCTTAATCTTGCAAATAATCAAGAATAACCGCAAAATATGCTTTGTAAAAAAAGATATAATCAAAATACTAACAGTAGAACATACAGGATTTCAAATTCCAGAATCTGGACTGAACATGTCATATGTTGCATCCCTTATTTCGTAGTCATAAAAGGTAAATTAGAGTTTACCATAAACATAAGAGTTGTAGGTATAGGAATCAGCTTTCCAAATCATATTTATTCACCGAAAAAGGAGTTATACAGAACGAGAAATTCTAAAGGTACTAAACACTACTCAGCTAAAAAAAACAAGTTTTGTTTACTCACCAAAAGGTAGGATGTCTCGACTTCCAGCTAGAAGGACCAAGGTTTTCTCTTGTTATTTTGATGAACAACTGGTTAGAAAATGTTCTTAGGTCTTGAACTTCAGTTCCAAATGAAAATCACAAGAGGAGGTGTGATAATATAGTCTTAAGAGTGATGCTTAGTCACATATACAACTGTCACTAAAAGGTGCTGCCCCAAATTATTGTGTGCTGCCCAAAATGTATACATATACACCTATATGTATATAATTGATACCAACACTGTCAATTCATATGATATTTTAATTAAAAAAATTACATAAATACCCCCATACAATACCTTAAATTACGAGCACAATTTATTTTAAGCAAGGTTGCAAATATCACAAAATATCAAGTTCCCAAAATAAGAGTAAAACATATTGTAGTAATTAAGAAATGATGCATCGACGTGCAAGAGTTGGTCTAGTATTTTAGGGGTGTTACAACTCTCTCCCCCTTAAAGAAATTTCGTCTCGAAATTTACCTTACACTAGTCCCGGAACAAGTGCGGATATAGGGACCTTATGTCTTCTTCTCTTTCCCAGGTAGCTTCTTTTCCAGAATGGTTCCTCCAAAGTACCTTTACTAAGGAAATTCTCTTGTTCCTAAGTTGTTTTACTTCTCGAGCTTGAATTAGAATAGATTCTTCATTATACGTCAAGTCAGGATTAACCTCAATAGATTCAACTGGAAGAACATGAGATCGATCAGAACGATATCTTCTGAGCATAGAAATATGGAAGACATTGTGGATCTTGTCTAACTCAGGTGGAAACGCCAATTTATATGCAACTGGTCCAACCCTTTCAAGTATCTCATAAGGTCCAATAAATCGGGGACTAAGTTTTCCTTTCTGGCCAAATCTCATAATCTTTTTCCATGGAGACACGTTTAAGAATACTGTATCTCCAACTTGATATTCAATATCACGCCTTTTAAGATCAGCATACGACTTTTGTCTATCCGAAGAAATCTTTAGACGATCTTTGATAATTTTTACCTTGTCCTTTGTTTGTTGCACAATTTCAGGACCAATAAACTTTCTTTCACCAATTTCACTGCAACAAAGAGGGGTCCGACATTTTCTTCCATATAAGGCTTCATAGGGAGGCATTCCAATACTCGATTGGTAGCTATTATTGTAAGCAAATTCTATCAAAGCCAAGTGTTTGTCCCAACTACCTTCAAACTCCATAATGCAAGCTCGAATCATATCCTCCAAAATTTGTATAACTCTTTCCGACTGGCCATCAGTTTGAGGATGGAACGAAGTGCTAAACCTCAACTTAGTACCCAAAACTTCCTGCAAGCTACCACAAAATCTAGATGTAAACCTTGGGTCCCGGTCTAATACAATAGACACAGGGATCCCATGTAGTCTTACAATCTCATTAATGTACAACTCGGCTAAACGCTCAAGTGAGTAATCCATCCCAATTGCTAAGAAGTGAGCACTCTTGGTTAGCCTGTCCACAATCACCCATATTGCATCATGATTTCTCTGAGTGCGAGGAAGTCCAGAAACAAAGTCCATAGTTATTCTCTGCCATTTTCATTCCGGCATCAACAAGAGTTGTAGTAAACCCAGTGGGACTTGATTTTCTGCCTTTACTTGTTGACAAACCAAACATTTAGAGACGAACTTTGCAATGTCTCTCTTCATACCAATCCACTAATAATTTTCTTTGATGGTTCGGTACATCTTTGTACCTCCAGGATGCATTGCATATGGTGAAGTATGTGCTTCATTCAATATTTTCCTCCTCAATTTGTCATCATTAGGGACACATAACCTATTTTGATAAAATAAGCCACCATCTCCGTAAATGTAAAATCAAGTTTTTCCGCACTTTGAACTTCTCTGGTCAATTTTACAAGTTTCTCATCTAACATTTGTGCTTCTTTTACCTGTTCAAGTAATAATGGCTTTACTTGTAAATTAGCAATAGCTGAACCATTTGAATCAAGTGTAAAAAAAACATTCATGGCTCTTAACTCAAGGAACAAGGGTAAAGGACTCAAAGAAATGCTTGCGAAGGATTTCTGACTTAAGGCATCTGCAACCACATTGGCTTTACCTGGATGATAATCAATCGTGCAGTCATAATCCTTGATGAGTTCAAGCCATCTACATTGTCGAAGGTTTAGCTCCTTTTGAGTACCCAAGTACTTTAAGTTCTTGTGATCAGTGAAGATATGACATTTTTCTCTATATAAATAATGCCAACATATTTTTAAAGCAAACACTACATCAGCAAGTTCAAGATCATGAGTAGGATAATTCAATTCATGTGGTTTTAATTTCCGAGAGGCATAATAAATTACCTTCCCTTCTTGCATCAAAATGCATCCGAGACCATTGTGAGAAGCATCACTGTATACTACATACTTTTTCCCTTCAATTGGTAGAGTAAGTATAGGCGCTTGAGTCAACAGGGATTTGAGAGTTTCAAGGCTCTCTTGACATTTGTCATCCCAAATAAACTTTACTTCCTTCTGCAAGAGCTTAGTCAAAGGAGAGGCGATAATGGAAACGCCTTTCACAAATATTCTGTAGTAGCCTGCTAAGCCCAAGAAACTTCTTACCTCAGTCGGACTTTTGGGAGGTCTCCATTCAACAACTGCTTGTATTTTACTAGGATCCACCTTCACAGCTTCAGTTGATACAACATGTCCCAGAAAAGCTACTTCATCAAGCCAAAATTCACACTTGGAAAATTTAGCATAAAGTTCTTTCTCCTTCAAAAATTTCAAAATAATCCGGAGGTGTTTGTCATGGTCTGGATTACTTTTGGAAAATATTAAAATATCATCTATAAAATCAACCACAAACTGATCAATATAAGGCTTGAATACTCAATTCATTAGATCTATGAATACCGCAAGAGCATTTGTCAATCCGAATGGCATCACCAAAAAATCATAATGACCATATCGAGTTCTAAAAGAAGTTTTAGGAATATCTTTCTCTCTAACACGCAGTTGGTGATATCCAGACCTTAAATCAATTTTTGAGAATACTTTATCACCTTTAAGTTGGTCAAACAAATCATCAATTCTTCGTAGTGGATATCTATTCTTGATTGTTATTCTGTTGAATTGTCTATAGTCAATACAAAGCCTAAGAGTGCCATTTTTCTTCTTTACGAATAAAACAGGGGCTCCCCAAGGAGAAACACTAGGTCGAATAAAACCTTTCTCAAGTAGTTCTTGCGATTGAGCTTTCAATTTTCTTAACTCTGCTGGAGCCATTCTATAAGGGGTGATTGAAATAGGAGTAGATCCAGGAATAAGCTTGATTGGAAATTGAACCTCTCTTTTCGGGGGCAATCTCAGAAGGTTTTCTGGAAATACTTCTGGAAAATCACATACAGTAGGTATGTCCTTGATACAAGGACTCTTCAACTGTGTATCAACTATGTGAGCAAGGTATGCCCCACAACCTTGATGCATCAACTTTCTTGCCAAGGTCGTAGAAATAAAACTATACGTCACTGATCTTTCACCTTGAACAATGATGTGTGAAAATATAGGATCTTTAAAAGTCACACGCTTAGACCTACAATCTACCACCACATGATATTTATAAAGCCAATCCATCCCGATAATAACATCAAAATCCTTGAAGGGCATTTCAATCAAATCAGCAGGGAAGACTAGATTTTGAATCACGAAGAGACAATCTTGGTAAACTTGATTACAAACTACTTGATAACTCAAAGGACTTTCAACCAGCACATCGTAATTAAGTCTCACAGATTTCACATTTTCAGGAAGAATAAGTGATGAACAAATATAGGAATGTGTAGAACCAAGATCAAATAATGTAAACACACATAAGCCAAATAAGTGAAATTTACTGACAACCACGTCTTGTCCATCTTGATCATCCCTCTGCCTCATAGCATAAGCGCGTGTAGTAGCCCTTTGCCCACTAGCTTGATTAGCTCCACTTGTACCTGCTGCCTAGGTGTTTTTAGGTCTTTCACCTCTATTAGTTTGAAGAGGATTGACATAAGGCTTACGAACTGAGCCTTCAGTTCTCAACGATGGAGCATTATTAGGATTAGGAAAATCCTTCACTTTATGATCAAAGCTCCCACAATTGAAACATGCACCAGAAGATCTCCTGCAAGTACCATAATGATTCTTTCCACATTGTGGACAAGTGGGAACGCGAGGCTTGCCTTGGCCATAATTTGGAGTGCTAGCTGTAGAAAATTCTGATATGTTTTGCCTTTGTTGAGGTGGCTTGTTATCACTACCAACCTTAGAATTATCAAACCTTCCCCTTTTAGATGGACCCCCAAAATATGGTCTAGGCTTTCAGAATCTGTTTTCATTTCTACTAGCTTCTTCTTTATCAAGTCGTTCCCAAGTAAAAACAGCAGACACTAACTTACAAAATTTCTCATGTTGCAGGATCGCCACATTTTTCCTAATGGAATCATTTAAACCGTCTTCAAACTTCCTGCACTTGTCTTTTTCCTCTTTAATAATACCACCAGCATAGCGAGAGAGGCTTAGAAACTTCTGTTCATATTCAGCAATAGACATGCCTCGTTGCCTTAGATTCAAAAACTCATTTTTCTTTGCATCACAATAAGCATGTGGGACATACTTCATACGAAATTCCTTAAGAAAATTATCCCAAGTAAGAACATGAGGTTTTACCTTGGCATTCGGAACACTTACCCACCAATCGTAAGCATCCTTTTGTAATAGTGAAATAACATACTTAAATTTTGCAACATCTGAACACTCTAACTGCTCAAATACCCTCTCCATGCGATCAAGTCATTGTTCAGCATCAGCGGGATCAATAGTGCCTTCAAACTCCAGTCCACCCATTTTCCTCATTTTTTCAAAGTTAATCCCGTGGGGATCATGCATCAATTCAGCCATGTGGTGGAAGAATTCAGCCATTTGTTGAAAATGAGGATTCATGGTTTGAGTACCATGACTCATTTGAGGATGTGGACCAGCTCTTACACCCTGATGGTTTCCCACTTCAGAACCACTAGTGTGGGGAACATACTGATTAAAGATATGTTCTCCAACCCCTTCCAGTGCATGAGGTTGGGAAACAGAGGCACCCGAACCTTCACGAGCAGCTTCCATCGGTCGGTCAGAAGAAGGGGCCATGACTTAATTCCTTCAAAAGGAAAGATCACATTGCATTGGAGATATGTACTTGATGCATACGCACTCTACATGCGATAAAAAACATTATAAACCATGTAATTGACCAAATAATACAAATAGAACCTTTTTTGAAAGTGAACAAGTACACAAGTAATTCAAATCAAAATTGCGACACTTTTTAAAAACTATAGGTTTGGAGCCCTCAAATTCAGAAAGTTATCATTCTCAAGTGACAAGAGGTAACCAAGGTACCAAAGTAAACTTTCAGATATACCAGCAGGTAAAAAGAGTACAAGTATAAGTTTATACACAAACCTCAGTTCTTTAGCACAAAAACAGTCCAACACAACTTCACGAGTTCAAATCGTAGACCAACCAGCGTATCAAAGTCTTCAACTCGTACACGAGGATATACAACCTTAAAAATATGAATTCAATAACTTATTTACTTTATAGTAGTTCAATAATGATGGTGTAACTCAGGGTTATCATCACAAGTAAGCCTAGCCTGTACAAATACGACTATACTCCAAAAACAGAAATTCTGCCCAATAAAAGCACTTCATGTCACAACTTAGGTTTGAAACAGAAAACGACCAAAATGGAATTTATATCCTTCATAAAAAATGTAGGTACATCTCTTAATCTTGCAAATAATCAAGTATCACCGCAAAATACACTTTGTACAAAAAGATATAATCAAAACACTAACAGTTGAACATACAGGATTTCAAATTCCAGAATCTGGACTGAACATGTCATATGTTGCATCCCTTATTTCGTAGTCATAAAAGGTAAATTAGAGTTTACCATAAACAGAAGAGTTGTAGGTATATGAATCAGCTTTCAAAATCATATTTATTCACAGAAAAAGGAGTTATACCGAAAGAGAAATTATAAAAGTACTAAACACAACTCAGCTAAAAACAACAAGTTTTGATTACTCACCAAAAGGTAGGATGTCTCGACTTCCAGCTAGAAGGACCAAGGTTTTCTCTTGTGATTTTGATGAGCAACTGGTTAGAAAATGTTCTTAGGTTCTTGTACTTCAGTTCCAAACGAAAATAACAAGAGGAGGTGTGATAATATAGTCTTAAGAGTGATGCTTAGTCACATATACAACTGTCACTAAAAGGTTCTGCCCCAAATTATTGTGTGCTGCCCAAAATGTATACATATACACCTATATGTATATAATTGATAGCAACACTTTCAATTCATATGATATTTTAATTAGAAAAATTACGTAAATACCCTCATATAATACCTTAAATTATGAGCACAATTTATTTTAAGCAAGGTTGCAAATATCACAAAATTTCAAGTTCCCAAAATAAGAGTAAAACATATTGTAGTAATTAAGAAATGATGCATCGACGTGCAAGAGTTGGTCTAGTATTTTAGGGGTGTTACAACATTGCCTTCCTCTTCTATCCTAGCATTTACCCTTGTATTAGCCATACCATGAAAAACATCAGGCACGAATGTAACACCCCAGAAACTAGTAGACCAACTAGACTCACAAGCTAGGGTTCTAAGGTTTGAGGTATGAGAATAGAGTCGTAGAGGAGACTTTACGTGTACTAATCAGGAGTTTAGTGGTTGAACATTAAGGTATGTATTGGACCTAGAGTCCTAGATGACCATGGAGAGTTTGAATGAGCATGGGAAGGGCAAGTACCAAAGCAAAAGGGCAAGCCTAGGCCAAAGGGCCAAGGCTGCCCTTCTTGGCAAGCTACTACATAAGGGTTCACGACTAGTTTCACGACAAGTGGTTTGGACCACGGTCTGTGAAGTGGTCCGTGAATATGCCTTAGACACTTGGGAGGCAAGGCCTTGAAGCCAAGCTACTACCCCAAGTCCACGACCATTTCTACGGCCAAAGGTGTGGACCACGGACCGTGAACTGGTCGGTGAAGATGCCTTAGGTTTTGGGAGTGTGTGAATTGAGGGGAGCTACTGCCTACAGGACCATGGTCACCACCATGGGCCGTGGTACCCTTTCATGGTCCGTACAAGTGGACGTGGTGCCTGGATGGGGCAGCCAAGTTGAGGGACTTTTGGGTAAATTCCTATGCGACTAAGTTTATTTTAATTCATTAGCCCCCAAGCGTAAGTCACTTTACATTATCAGAATTCAAAACCCCAAATCACTCCTCTCTCAAATATTCGTCTCTATGAAGAACCTCTATTAAAGAAGAAGCTAGGGTTGAAGCTAAGGTCAAGAACAAAGGCTCCATTGCTAAAGGCTTGTGCTAGGGCATTTTTTAAGGTCTGTTTATATTTTCATCTATGGGTTATTACACCCATACATACCCCTAAAATTTCCCCTAATTTGTGAAGAAGAACCACAATGAAGGTAGGGTTACTTCCAATGTATGGGTTTTAGGTGGGCATGATTCCAAAATGTTGGATACTACTCATATATGATCAATTTAGTGTTGATTCATGATATTATGAGGATTTTTATGTGAATTCCTTGATTTAACCCTAATTTTAGAGATATGTGGTTTCATTCTTTTGGATGAGAAATTGATGATTCTTGCAAGACTCTCTTGAGTTGTTATCATGAATAGAACTTATCCAAGAATAGAAATATGAAATCATGAGTTAAAATAGATGTATGCATCTATGATAGAACATGAATTGAGATGATAAGAATTAAAACTTCTGATAAACTATGCTTAGAATTGCCTATGATTAAGGCTTAGGGCTAATATGTCTTGTGATCTAGACTAGTATGATGATTGTGGAGTAATGCTTGAATGTAGGGCTTGAAGTTATAATGTTGATCATTCAGGCTTATAGAGTAAGTCTAATATGATGAGATAGCTTGCATTTATGTAAAATGTGAAAGGTTAATCACCAAAAATGAGTCATGCTTGCCAGACTAGAATAGCTTGAGGTTGAGTCTATGATTCCGTCATGGATAGTTGAATTATGTAGCTTGGGATGGTAGATCTCATGGTATATTGGGAATGAGAAATTAAGATCTCCTAAGGTTATCTTGAACTAGCATTGTTAGGATGCTTTTCATGGTAGCTTGCGTTAGTATAGGCATTGTAGCCTAGGATTGAGGATCTATACTCTCCTATGGGTAGCTTGAACTAGCATTGTTAGAATGCACTTCCTGGTGCTTGACATGGTTAGGTTAAGACCATTTCATGGCAGCTTAGGATTGAGACACCATACTCTCTTAAGGATAACTTAGGGTTGAGGATTCACACACTCCTAAGGATAGCTTGCATCTTATTGGATTGTTGCATGGTGGCTAGGTTGGTATACTTGTATCCTTCCTAAGATATCTTTGATTGCATGATAGGGTGTTTTCCATTGTAGTTAGGCCTAGCATGGTAGTATGCTATTCTTGATAATGTAGAATGATGAATAGTAAGCATTGAGTAAGCTAGCCTAAAGAGGTACTTAGTGTGAGTGGTATTATGGGATTCCACTCATACATGGAACAAGTATGACTTGAAGCTACTTATGAAGTGTCCTCTTATGTGATGTTTGTCTAGCTTGGGTAGTGTCTATAGTTGCCTTCCATATTGTGATTGACTTAAAATGATAGTTCCTTGTGAAATATGAAAGTAGGTCAATAGTGACACTTAGAAATGGTAACATATGAATATGGTGACTCCTAGGATATTCTTAGTGTGTGTGGTATTATTGGATGCCCCATATGCATTGCACAAGTGTGCCTTGAGGTTACTTTGGGAAATAGTGCTCTTATGACATGAAACCTAGGTCTTGACTATGAAGGGTGGACTATGACCAAGAATTACCAAAGAGAGGTACTTAGCTTAGATAGTATTATGGGATGCTATCTTTGCATTGCACAAGTATGCTTGGAGGTAGCTTGTGAAGTAGTTCATTTGTAGTATGAAAGTCTAATGGTTGAAGGATGTAATTATGAAGGTTAAGTTAAGGCTATGCTATAATTATGTTTTAGCTCTTATGTTCATATGCATTGTATTATGTTGACTTATGATGTTATGATATTTTATTAGAGTTTATGATATTATCTCTTATGTTTATGTCTTATGTTGACTAACCATTTTGAGATGTTTTATTTTGGTATGATAGCTTTCATACTTGGTACATTTTGTACTAACACATATTGCCTACATTCTAATCAAATGTAGGGTGTTGGGAGATCGAGTTGCTTGGAGGATAGGTTCCTAAGTGCAAGAAGATTGAAGATTGGTGAGTCCTCATAGCTTTGAGGACAAACCCCTTATGTTTCATTTATTTCTTTTGTTTTGTTTTAGACTTTATGTGGCTGCGTCCCAAGACTTTTATTCATGTTATTCTTAGATGGTTTGAGACAAAGATGTTAGAAAGACTTTCGCTTTTATGAAATGTTTTTGATATTATGTTTTTAAATTCTCCCTACTTTTCTGTGATCTTATGTTATGATGATGCTAAGGGCTTGTATAAGACATCTTTGAGGTCGAGTACGCCGTGTTACGACTAGGGGGTGCTCTCTGGTCATGACAAACTTAGTATTAGAGCAAAAGGTTTAGAATGGTTCTAGGATTGTCTCAAACCATGTCTAGTAGAGTCTTATTCATCGGTGTGAGTCGCGACACATCTATGAATAGGAGGCTATGGGATGCTTAGGAAAAATCTCACTTCTTCATTCTCTTAGTCGTGCCATAGAGTTTGGCTTTAGTAGGCCTTTTTTCTAATCCGTGCCTTTGGTTTTTCAGGGTATGGCTTAATACTAGGGCGAATGCTAGGAGAGAAGGAGAAGACAATAGGGGACCAAGATATTCCCCCTAAGTTCCAAATCAAGCTCTTCCTCAAGTTCCTAATGACCCTCCAATTGGGGATGTCACTCTAGCGGAGTTTAGGGCTTCTATGCAATTGTTTGCTCAAGCCTTGATGGCACAAGCCAATAGAGATGTGGTGGCTCCGGCAAACCCTATAGGGGGAATTGATGCTTATAGAATTAGGGATTTCTTGAGGATGAACCCTCTGAAGTTTAGTGGCTCTAAGGTAGAGGAGGATCCAAATGGGTTCATAGATGAGGTTTATAAGACACTTGCTATCATCGGGGTAACTTCTAGAGAAAAAGCGGAACTAGCCGCTTATCAATTAAACGATGTTGCCAAAATTTTGTATGAGCAATGGAAAGATTCTAGGCTGGTAGGGGAGGGTCCTATAGAATGGGAAACTTTTAAGTTGGCTTTCCTTGATAGGTTATTTCCTCGGGAGTTGAGGGAGGCTAAGTTGGAGGAATTCATAAAACTTAAGCAAGGCAATATGAGTGTCAATGAGTATGCCTTGAGGTTCACTCTTTTGTCTAAGTATGCTCCATCTTTGGTAGCAAGTCTTACGTATTTGATGAATAGGTTTATGAAGGGGCTGTCTGAACTAGTAGAAGAAGAATATCGTATGGCAATGCTTGTTGATGATATGCATATCTCACGCCTCATGGTGTTTTCCCAACAAATAGAAGAGTCAAAACTCAAGAAGGAGAGTGCTAGGGAGAAAAAGAGGTGTATGGTGGATAATGATGGGTCCAATGGACATGGTGGTTCTGGGAATCGACAAAACTTTTTCGGACAAGGGTATTCTAATGCTCCTAAGGTCACAAGGGAAAGGTAGTGAGTCCCTATGTCCTACTTGTTCTAGGTGTGGTAAGAGGCATTAGGGTAGGTGTTTGGCCGGTAGAGATGGTTGTTATGGATGTGGTGAGAGTGGCCACAAGAAGAAAGATTGCCGAAAGGCAAAGGCTACTATAAGAGAGGGTAAGCAAGTTGACATTAGTGGTGGGGATGATGAGCCTCCAAAGAGGAATAGGTTTTATGCACTCCAATCTAGAGTAGATCAAGAGCGATCTCCTCATGTCCCCTCCAGTATGTGTTTCTTTCATGTTTTAGAAAATTTCCAAATTTCTTGTCTTCTATGACTTGCTATGTTGGACTTGATGTTGTCCTTGCTATGATTGATGTTTAGAAAAGCATGTGTGGGCTTATTCCCAAGGGGGGAGATAGTGTGCCTATTCCATAATGTCGTTGCATGATTATGTGTTACCGTGCTTTCCTTTTATATATGTTTGTGAAGATGTGTAAGCCTTGTTAGAATTGATCTAACTGCATTGTATTGCCTCATGTTGTAGCATCTTTGAGTCAAGGTGAATTTTTAGGCTCCATGAAGTTATGTAGAGCATGTTGTAGCTAGGATATGTTAGTTCCTTCTTGGAAATCAGTAAGTATGTCTCTTTCATGCATTTTGAGTTGCATTAGATATGTTTAGCTTGGGATTTGAGTTTCCTTGGTTGGTTGTGTGCATGTAGATGTAGTGCATGCATGATGCGCTGCTAGTCAAGAGTTGCTTTCCATTAGGAAGTGCTTAGAGAGGTCATTCGAGGACAAATGTTCCCAAGGGGGAGATACTGTAACACCCCAGAAACTAGTAGACCAAATTAGAGCCACAAGTTAATGTTCTAAGGTTTGAGGTATGAGAATAGAGTCGTAGATAAGACTTTACGTTCTTTGAATAAGGAGCTTAATGGTTGAACATCAAGGTATGTATTAGACCTAGTAGCCTAGATGACCATGTAGAGTTTGGATGAGCATGGGAAGGGCAAGTGCTAAGGCAAAAGGGCAAGCCTAAGCCAAAGGGCCAAGGCTGCCCCACCTTGGCAAGCTATTGCATAAGGGTTCGTCACCACCTTCACGACCAGTGGTGTGGACCACGGTCCGTGAAGTGGTCCATGAAGATTCCTTAGACACTTGGGAGGCAAGGCCTTGAGGCCAAGCTACTGCCTCAAGTCCACGACCACTTCTACGGCCAGTGGTGTGGAACACGGACCGTGAAGTGGTCCGTGAAGATGCCTTCGGTTTTGGGAGTGTGTGAGGTTGGGGGGAGCTACTGCCTTGAGGACCATGGGCACCACCATCGTCCGTGATCCCCTTTCACGGTCCGTACAAGTGGGAGTGGTGCCTAGACGGGGCAGCTAAGTTGAGGGAATTTTGGGTAAATTCCTAAGCGACTAGGTTTAAGTGGGGGTCATTTTGTATGTCTTTCATTTACCTATTTATACTATTATAAGTCATTATCCCTCAAGTTTAAGTCACTTTACATTAGTCACAATTTAAAACTCCAAGTCACTCCTCTCTCAAATATTCCTCTCTCTAAGAAGAACCTCCATTGAAGAAGAAGTTAGGGTTGAAGCTAAGGTCAAGAACAAAGGCTCCGTTGCTAAAGGCTTGTGCTAGGGCATTGTTTAAGGTATGTTTAGATTTTTATCTATGGGTTCTTCCACCTATAGAGTCCCCTAGAATTTCCCCTAATTTGTGCAGAAGAACCCCAATGAAGGTAGGGTTACTTCCAATGTATGGGGTTTAGGTGAGTATGATACAAAACGGTTGGATACTACTCATATATGATTAATTTAGTGTTGATTCATGATATTATCATGATTTTTATGTGAATTCCTTGATTTAACCCTAATTTTAGAGATATGTGGGTTCATGCTTTTGGATGAGAAATTGATGATTCTTGCTAGATTCTCTTGAGTTGTTATCATGAATAGAACTTATCCAAGAATAGAATTATTAAATAATGAGTTAAAATAGATGTATGCATCTATGATAGAACATGAATTGATATGATAAGAATCAAAACTTCTGATAAACTATGCTTAGAATTGCCTATGATTAAGGCTTAGGGCTAATATGTCTTGTGATCTAGACTAGTATGTCTTGCGAGAATTTCTTTGCAAATTCATGTGCATCTTTGTATAAGGACGAACAGTAATAACCACTTTGGAGGACTTTAGCGGCAGTGCGAATACCACTATGGTGACCTCCGACTGGAGATGCATGGCAAGCATGGAGAATATCTACCGCTTCCTCTTCCGAAACACACCTCCTAATAACATGGTCATCACATTCTAGAAACAAGTAAGGTCCATCCCAAAAGTACCTTTTAACATCAAACATGAATCTCTTTTGTTTGTAAAAGGCCAGTTCGTCAGGTATCAATCCGCTCACAATATAGTTTGCAAAGTTTGCATACCACGGTGTAGGTTTGAGAGATATAGCAAATACCTGTTCATTGGGAAAGGAATCATCTAGGTCGATCTCACGCTCGGCATGTTCCCTTCCTTACAACCTCGATAGGTGGCCGGCCACTTGATTTTCACAACCTTTTTGATATTTCACCTCAAAATCGAACTCTTGTACTAATAACACCCACCTTATCAGTCTTGGTTTTGCATATTTCTTTTCCATTAAGTAGCGCAGTGCAGCATGATCAGTGTGTACTATTACTTTGGTTCCTAGAGAGTATGCCCAGAACTTTTCAAATGAATAGACCACTGCGATCAACTCATGTTCAGTGACCGTATAATTTCATTGGGCACTATTTAGGGTTTTGCTCGCGTAATAAATTAGGTGAAATAGTTTGTTGCGCTCTTTCCCAAACACTACTCCCAATGCCATTCCGCTAGCATCACACATTACCTCAAAAGATTCGGATCAATTAGGACTAACGATAATCGGGGTAGATACTAATTTTTTTCTTCAAACACTGAAATGCGATCATACAAGCATCATCAAAATAGAACTTCACTTCATTCTCTAGGAGTTTGCATAGTGGCTGTGCAATCCTTGAGAAATCTTTAATGAACTTTCGGTAGAAACCTGCATGACCCAAGAAGCTCCGAACACCCTTTACTGAATTGGTGGGGCTAATTTGACCTCAATTTTTGCCTTGTCAACCTCCAGTCCATTCTGCGACACCTTGTGCCCAAGAACGCTACCTTCCTTCACCATAAAGAGACATTTTTCCTAATTGAGAATCAGATTCGTATCCACGCATCTTTGGAGCACCTGTCCTAAGTGTGTCAAGCATTCCTAAAATTTTGTCTTCTACGACTGAGAAGTCGTCAATGAATACCTCCATAGAATTTTCGACCATATCCACAAAAATAGATAACATGCAATGCTGGAATATTGCCGGGGCATTACACAGTCCAAATGGCATCCTTTTTAATGCAAATGTTCCATAAGGGCAGTTAAAAATGGTTTTCTCTTGGTCTTCCGGTGCAATAGAGATTTGATTGTAACTGAAATACCTATCTAAAAAGTAATACCACCCCCTTTCTGATAACCGGTCAAGCATTTGGTCCATAAAGGGCATTGGTAAGTGGTCCTTTTCGGTCCATGAGTTAAGCTTCCGATAATCCATGCATACTCTCTAACCAGTCACTGGTCTTGTCGGTACAAGTTACCCTTTGGAATTTGGGACTACGGTTATACCTCTTTTTTCGGTACACATTGCACCAGACTTACCCACTTCCTATTGGCAATAGGGTAGATCACTCCCACATCCATCCACTTGATGATTTCCTTTTAACCACCTCTTGCATTGTAGGGTTCAATCTCCGTTGATGCTCCACACTGGGTTTACATTCACTGTCAAGCCGAATCTTGTGAGTACAGATGCCATGAGGGATTCCTACAATATTGGCTATTGTCCATCCAATAGATTTTATATGCTTCTACAATACTTCAATGAGCAATTTCACTTGCCTTTCAATAAAATATGATGCGATAATCACTGGTAAAGTATTATTAGCTCCTAAGAAAGCATAATTTAGATGAGAGGGTAGAGCTTTTAACTCCAGGTTCGGTGGTTCTTCTGTTGATGGCTTCGTAGAATGAGTTTCTCTATATTTTAGGTCGATATCCAACTTGATTGGATTCCTTGAATACACTCATAATCCTGATAAGGCGTCCACCACTTCCTCATATCCTTGAACTTCGGATTCATCATAATTGTTAAGTACAGATTCAAGGGGTTCATTCTTGCACATTAAATGGCTCACACTTGCCACTGCCTCAATAACCTCCTTAGTGGACACCACATGGATATTACTTGGCTGCTTCATGTATTTATAGATATTGAAGGTCACCCCATCATCGTTCACACCGAACTTCAATTTCCCGCTTTCGACATCTACCAATGCTCTTCCAGTAGCTAAGAATGGCCTTCCAAAAATAATAGGGATTCCACCATCGATCTCACAATCCAGAATCACAAAATCAGTTGGAAAGATGAACCGATCTAATTTTACCAATATGTCATGAAGTATCCCTACGTGGTGCTTGATTGATAGATCAGCCATAAGGAGTCTCATTCTAGTTAACTTTGGTTAACCCAAACCAAGTTGTTTGTATATTGCATAGACCATCAAGTTAATGCTTGCTCCTAAATCGCACAAAGCTTTAGCGAATTGGAGCATGCCATTTGTGCATGGGATTGTGAATTCCCCAGGATCTTCTCTCTTGGTGTTTGACTCATTTGTCATAATTGCGCTACAACTATGGGGTACCTCTATCTTTTCATACTCCAAGCTCCTTTTCTTTGTGACCAGCTCTTTCATGAATTTGGCGTATCTCGACATTTCCAACAATGGTTCCACCAGAGGAAGGTTAATTGATAGGTTCTTGAATACTCACAAATTTTATTTGAACTTCTTATCTTCATTTTTCTTTTTCAAAAGTTGAGGAAATAGTGGAGGTATTTTGGGTAAAGGGTGCATGACTTTTGGAACCTGAACATGTTGCTCTGCATCCTCTTGTGGTTCTTTGGCAAGGTTTTGTGGAACATGCAATTCTCGTTCCTCTGTACCCTGTCTCTCTTTCTACATTCGAGGGTCCTCATCCTCCATCACATTCCCGTTTTCCATCTTTCCACTACGGGTGACCACATCTAGCCATCTTTCATTATCATCCATTAGTGCCCTGGATGTTAATTGAGCTAATAATAAATTCAATTGACCTTCTAGTGCTCTGATGGCATCCGCATGTGAATTCACTTTATTGTTTAGTGATGAAAAGTTATTTCTCATTCCTTTTAGCAGATCATCAGAGCCCTCAAATTTATCAAGTATGTGTCACAATAGATCATTTACCCGAGGACTACTTGCGCTCCCTTTTGATTTTGGGCTTTCACTCAGTTGGGTACGGTCTTCCTCATGGTCATTTTGCTTAGCCTAATCGTGGCAATATCTCCTTGGTTCTTCACTCCAATAATGGTTCGAACCATGATTTCCTCCCCGCTGTTGATAGCGTGGGTGGAAACCCTCCTCATATCTTGACGAGTTCGAACCTTTATTCTCCCCTGGTCTCAAGTAACCGGATGAAGAACCCCTCCTCAATTATTTTGGAGTTCCAACCTTTTTTCTCCCCCGATCTTACGTAACCAGAAGGAGAACCCTCCTCAACTCGAAATACTCCATACGTTCCCTTCATGTGCTTGTGCATCACTTCCATTTGAGGCAATATCTTTTTGATGTTTTCTTCCCTTTCCCTTTATTTATTGAGTTGCTCTTGCGTTAATCTGGAGCACAGTGCGGAAACTTGGTCATCTTTTGTGTACCATGCTTGATTTACTCTAGTCATGCCATCCAGGAGAAATGAGGCTACTTCAAATGATTGTAAAATTATTCCTCCTTGCACCAGCTGATCATCTATCCCTTTATTAACCGAATCCAGACTACGGTAAAAAAATTGGAGCAATAAGTCACTCGGTAATCCATGCGTTGGACATTTTTGCAAAATTCTCTTAAATTGTGTCCATGATTCTAGAATTGGTTCGCCCTCCTTTTGATTAAAATTTTGAATGTCATCTCTTAGTTTCATCATTTTTGATGGAGGGAAGAATCTTTCATGAAAAGCCGTAACCAACTCTTCCTATAACTTGATGGAGTTCTTTGGAAGCTCGATCAACCACTTAGTGGCTTCCCCAGTTAATGATAATGGAAATAAGCGCAACCATATGCATTCTTATGATAGATTCTTGAATGATAGAGGGGTGCAAACTTTTATGAAGTTTCGTATATGTTCATACAAATCTTCATGCTCTAACCCTCCATATAAACCTCTTGAATGTATGAGATGGAGTGTTGTGCTAGTAACTTCAAATGTTGCATTTCCATTTGCTTGTGGCATGCAACTCGCCTCCATCTCACTCACTTGGGCAGGGTTGTACACACTATTAATATCATCAATATCATCTCGATAAAAAGCATCACCCGCTGGGTTGCCTGCTTGGCGGCTATTTTCACCGTTCACACTCATATGGCTTCTGAAACAAACAATTACTCAAAACAAAACTGAAAATTACATACGTAGACTACAACTAAGAAGAACTAAGATTCTACTAATCTAAGCATTCTCAAATAACACCACTCCCCGGCAACGGCGTCATTTTGATGTTTACGTAATCAACGACACAACTTCCAATGCAAGTGTCTACGATCATGCAATAGTATAATAACCCAACCAAGGGTTGGGCTCGAGTCCCAAGGGAGTGGTTTCGAGAATTAATAGAAAAATAAAATTTATTTCTAACTAGTCGTAGCTAAAGACATTAACGATTAAAAACAATGTAAATTAAAAGGGGGGACACAAAAGTGTCAAATATCAATTTGGGGGTTTTGTCACAAATATAGCAAAAATAATAAAATTAACAAAGGAATCTATAAATGAGAGGGGATTCTTGGGGTGTGACCGCAATATACATTGATTTAAATCGTTGGGTACATGCTTTCGATAGAAAATTTGCAAGATAATAGTGACTAGGCTAAGCTTTAGATGGAAATAAGTTCCCTCTCGGACAACTTACCCCGTTTCAAATAGGTTCCTCTCGGACACCCATTTACCGCATGAAGGCCAGCCAATGCCTTACCCCACTCACTCTCTCAAGCTGAGTGTTAGGATATGGGACTAGGGCTTACCCTCTCGGGCTGAACCTCATGTCGACCCACTTCTTAGGCCATCAGTCTAGCGGTCTTGGTTTCACGACCTCTCTTGAGAGAGAGCCAAAAACACATGGGTGGCTTTGTATATGCAACTACAAACCCAATAAATTAAACCATAACCACTAGGTGAAATCACCATTAAAATACATCTAACCTATCAGCAAGCAAAACCCAACAATAATTTCAATACATATTTGCTAAATCACACCCCAAAAATGGGGGTTTTTAGCCACACATTAAGAGATAGAAATTTATACCTAAATGAGCTTGAATTCAAATGGGTATGAAGATTTAAGTCTTGTTATAGGCCAATAATGAAGAATCCAAGAGACCCAAGTCCAAATCCTTGGAGTTGAAATCCTCTTCTTCTTTAAGTTTCCAAAACCCTCTCCAAACTCAGAGCAAAAATAAGACTACAAAAAATTATATTAAGAATTTGATATTGTCTAATGATATATTCTATATAACTCTCAACGAGTATTTATAGTTTTAAAAAAATTGTGCTGCGACAGATCATTCAGCAACATTAGTCGGAATCGCCGATCAACTCAACGATTCACACTTTGGTGTAGTTCATCGCCTTCTTGCACCATCCTTTGGCATCGTCGTGCTCTGGGTCATTGGGCAATATAGTACTGCTTCACGGAACTGCTCGGTGATGTGCCGACTGCTCCCTTGTTCCGCCAACTTGATCCTTTCCTTCAAGCTCAGCACACTAGAACAAAAGGCGAAGTGAGAACCTTCAGCGATTCGTCAAGTGGACTCACCAATCCTCAGCCCTTCATTTTATTGTTCTTTTTAGCCTTTTCATTCCTTTTTGCGAAGTAGTTTCCATGCTTTCCTTCAATCTTCAAATACCTGAAACTTAAGGGTTTTCATCAGATATTGAGATAAAATAAGCATTTGAGGACACAATTTCTATTAAAATATAGCCCTAAATGAGTCTAATTTGTGGACTCATCATGGGGGATAATGTAACGACCCGTAAAATGAATACGTGAAACTAGAGCTTAACTAGTGTGTGTTTGAGTTGTTGAGGGATTTTCATGTCGTAGAATGATGTCTCGAGTTACGGTTGAGGGGTTTGGGGGTTAAACGTCAAGGTACGACTCCCCAAGGACCACCCTAGGGGTGCTTGAGGAGGACCCTAAAGCCTAACACGAAGGTTGTCCCAAAAGAGAAAAGCTGGAAAAAGGAGTGGCCTACGGAAGGGGACCTACGCCCCGTAGGTCTATCCACGCCCCGTGGATGGCCTCCGTAGGTCAAGTCCCCAAAATGTGAGTTGCAGATCCAAAACCCGGTTTGCCAGTATGGCCCCTGGTCCCACCTACGGACCGTAGGTGGGCGGTTCGTGGTTTGCACCTGTTTGCTGTGAAATGTCTCGGCCAAGGTGAGGGCTATTTGGTAATTTTATTTTCAGTGTAGTTTAGTTAATGGACTGTTTTTATTGGTTTATAAGATGTTTTAAGAGTATTTAAAGTATTAAACTCTATTTTCAATTCATTATTTCAATACCAAAATTAGAAACCTCCCTTCCCCTCCAAAAGTTCTCTCTCTAGAAACCTCCAATATTCAAACCTCCAAGGTCAAGACTTCATGTTTTTCAAGGTATTTTCGTGGGATTCTTACATTAAAGCTATGATAGTCTTCATCCTTGACTTAGTTTCTTTCAAGGAGCCAATTTGAAAGTTGATTTCAAGTCTCCAATGTTTCCCTAAAACCCTAGTTTTCGATCTATGCATGGGTTCGATTCTAATCAATTTTCAAAGGATTTATTGCATTAAATTATGAATGAGTTGTGGAGTTAGAGGTGAATTAAGATGATTTCTTCCTTTAACCCATGTTTTCCCCCAAATTCTTAAGTTGTGAATTGTGATTGGGAATTGATTAATCGTGGAAGTATGTTGAATTGTTTATGTTTATATTGAATTAGTTAATGAATCATGTTAATTCCCTTATCTATTGTAGTATCTTAGATGTTTGGGTTGTGGTAGATGTATGGCCTTGGAGGGAAATTTCATGAAGGATCTATTAAGAATCATGATGTAAAGTATATGTGTGTGATCTCAATGAATGTATTATGATCATGTTTAGAATGTAATTGTGTTGTGATTGGAAGTATATTCTCAACTTAGTACTTGTGAATGACGATGATATATGTGAAAGATTATTCTCACATACACACTCTCATGAATGACTAATGAATGAAGTTCTATGATTATGTTATTGATGAAGTACCTATTGAAAGGCTATTGTCAATTGTACTCTAATGAATGATAAAGACATGTTGTAAAATGACATTCTCAAAAGATGGGATTCTTAGGTGAAAGGACATTCTCAAAGTATGGGATTTTTGAATCTATGAGCTTTCCAATGAATGAATGTTTGGTTTGAGATGGATACCCTCACGTGAGTTGCGGCAGGGTATCTAGTAACAATCTCTTATCCCATAATGAACTAATGTAATGAATGTCAAGTACTCTGTGTGGAATAATGGTAAGCCACCGAGTGGAAAGTGATATGAGATGGAAGCCCTCACATGAGTTGAGGCGGGGTTTCTAGTAGCAATATCTTGAGATGGATGCCCTCACGTTAGTTGAGGTGGGGTGTCTAGTAGCAATCTTCATATACCATAAACTGTGTGCCCACATATGTCTAACTAGTGGATCCACTTAAGCTAAAAACAATGGTCCTACCTTAGTCAAGCAGGAATCCCTTTATCCAGTGAGGGTGACACCAAGATTCCATCAATTGCTCACATTGTCTATGTCGGTAAAGGCTTACCCCCACAAGAATGTTAATGAACTATGTCTTCTCAAGAATTCACTACTTAGTGTGGGTGGTAGTATGGGATACCATCCATGCATTGCACAAGTAGGATTTGAGAGGGGTTATGGTGTATTCAGTTATAATGTTAAATGAAATGAATGTGCTCTTATGACGATGTTAATGAGAATGTTGGTCTAATGTCTAATGAATGAGGGTGATCTTAATGAAGCTAATGAAGAAGGGTTGACTTAAATGTTTAATGTTAAGATGCATGCTTTACTTGGATTGTATTATGACTTACTTCCATGTTATGACTTGTTTAATATGAATGTGCCTTGTCTATGGTGACTTCAAAGTAGTACTTAGTGTGAGTAGTAGTATGGAAATCTACTAATACATTGCACAAGTATGACTTAGGACTGTCCTAGATGTTGGTCCTAATGTGTTGATATGGCTTATGAAATGTTTCTGTCTCTTATGTATGAGTATGGTGTAAAGATGGTAAGGTTGAATGGTAAGTTCACTTTTTGTGACCTTTATGTGGTACTTAGTGTGGATGGTTGTTTGGGACGCTATTCATTCATTGCACAAAGTATAGCTTGAGGGTTTACTTGAGGTGAAGTCTTAATATGAAGAAGTGGTTTATATGTTGATTATGTTCTAATGTGAAGATGTGGCTTGTATGTTGGTTATGGTCGTATATTATTCTTATTTTGCTTATTCTCATGAAGTTTTCTCAAATTGGCATATATCATGACTTTTAAAATAAAATGTCTGTTTTATTCATTGTTTTTGCATGACTATCATTCTTAGTACTTAATTGTGCTAACCCATATTCTTCTATGTTTACTACAAGTGTAGGTTCTGGAAATTGAGTGATTCTGTCTAGTTGAAGCTTGGAATTGATTTTCTCCAAGACATTTGGTATGTCCTCATAGATCAAGGACAAGTACCTTTGATGTTCCTTTTATTTCATGTAATAGACTATTGTTAAGACTTCAATTGTAAAGGGCCGTGACCCTATTTTGTTTCAAGTATTGTTTAGATGGTCATGTTAGACAATATAGACTTCCCCTTGTTTTTAAATTGTTTTGATTGTTGGATTTATAAAAGAAAAGTTTTAATTCCTCACTATTTCTAAGTATCTTATGAAATGAATATGCTATGGGGGTTGTTTAAGACTCCTTCGGGGTTGAGTACGCCGTGTCACTTCCGGGGTATAGACTCGGGTCGTAACAGTGTGACCCTTGCCGGTCCGTGGTCCTAGCCGTGAGGCCTGGGCACTAGGCTGCCAAGTAAGGTATATTTTGGGAAATTTCGATTCAAGTTAGAATTAAGTGAGGTAATTTAGGCTTAAACTAGGGTCACTGTATAAGTCAGTTTTACTCAAAAACTCACCCATTCAATTACTATTTTCCAAAACTCAAATAAATTCCCAAAGTTCATACCCTTCAAAACATTCTCTCTCTACAAACTTGAGGAAAAAGAAGAAGAAGGAGATTCAATCTACGGTTCAAGAGCAAGCTTCATCACCTAAAATTAATTGGGCTTGGTTGTTAAGGTATGGTAGTTTTCATCCATAGAGAGCTTTCATCCATGGAGTCCACTCAAAATCTCCAATTTCAATTGATACAAATCCCTAAAATGTTAGGATCTGATTCAAAAGTCATGGGTTTCTTTCAAACTTGATTCTAATGGTTGAATTTTGTTATATTAAGCATGAATTAATGATTTCCTATGGTTTTTATTATGTATCCCCAAGAACCCATGAAATTCTCATATTTCTCAATTGTGATGTGGATCTTTCTTGATGAAAGAGGAATGTTATGAACTTGTGCATGCAGTGATTGAATCAATCGAAATATGATGATATCCATGTCTAATGCTTGAACTCTAGATGTGTTGATTGAAAGTATGCTTTGAACCTTGAAAGGGCAAAGTATGAGATTATGCATATTTTATGAAATCTATGTCAATGTTTTAAGAACATTTTGTGAGTGAAGGGTCAATTATAATGGTATTGTTGTTGTGTTGTTGAAAGGACACTCTCATATACACATTTATGCATGAACATGATGTGAAAAGTTTTCTCACATAATGAAGATTCTAGGTTGAAAGGATTTCTCACCTAATTGAATTTAATATTTACATGAGGGAGTGATGTGAATGGTTTTCTCACCCATGATCCAAGAGCTATCCTAATGAACTAAGTTGGATTGGTTGTCAAGGACATCCTTCCATCAAACATGAGTTAATTTAAGACTTAACAAGTAATCCCCGGAAGTAAATTCTTAGCACAGAGTGGATATTGAATATGAGATGGAAGCTTTTACGCAAGTTGAGTTCGAATTCCAAATTGGATCCTTTTTTGCTAGTTGATTTCGGGTTTCCGAAGTATATCTTATGAGATGGAGACCTTTTACGCAATTTAAATCCACGTTTCTAGAAGTAATCTCCCTATCCCATAAACAATTTGCCCTTGTAGGATATTTAGCTAGTGGATCCACCTAAGCTAACAAACCATGGTTGTACCTTAGGGAAGTAGGACAAGCCTTTTCGGTGTGGGTAACACCTGGTGATCATGTTATAGCTCACATGGTCTCATGTCGGTTAAGGCTTATTGTCACAACAAGAACAAGAACATGAATACTAAACTATGGTTACTCTAGAACCTTGTGCATGACTTCAAAGGTTTTAAAGATGATGATGACTATGTCGGCTATGTTTTATGACTTATGATTTCTAATCTCTTATATCATGTTTAACTCGATAAATTGCATGCTTTCAAATGAAATGTCCCTTTTTTCATGTTTTCAATGGTTTTTATGCATGACTATCATACTTAGTGTATTTTTGTACGAATGCCTACTTTGCCTACATTTTTCCCAAGTGTAGGGTCCGATTCTCGAGGTGATCATTTTTATGGCTAGAGCTTTGACTTGAGTGTTTTTTCCAAGCTTGGTGAGTCATCATAGTTCGAAGACGACTTTTCTTATGTTGTAGTTTCTTTCATGTACTTTCCCTTTTTGGACATATTGTATGGGCTAGGTCCTATTTCATTCAAATTTTGTATTAGATGGCTATGTTGAGACTATGTGTCTAGATTTGCACTATCGTTTATGATTATGTTATGAAGACTAAGTGGCTTGTATGGAGTCCTTTAGGGTTCTATAAGCCATGTTACGCCTAGGGGTTACCCTTGGTTCGTGACAAACTTGGTATCAGAGCACAAGGTTTAGAATGATTCTAAGAATACGTCTCATAAGCCACGTCTAGTAGAGTCTCGTTCATGAGTGTGAAGCGTGCCATATTTATGACTGAGAAACTACAAGATGCTTAAGAAATTTCACTTTTTTCATTACTATTAAGTCATACAGCAGAGCTTAACTCTATAAGGTCTTTCTCGTAATCCTTACCCAATGGTCTACAAGATATGACTAATAAAAGGGATTTTGCTAGAAGGAAAGAGAGAGACAACCAAAATCAAGGAGCTCCTCCTCAAGCTACTCAAGCTATGGTTAATCCTTTAGTCGAGAATTTAAAATATGTGGAGTTTAGGGCGGCTTTTCAAGTTTTGGCTTAAGCCAATAGACATGTGATTGCTCCCGTGAACCCTAATTTGAATTATGTGGCTTTATGAGTGAGGTACTTTGCTAGAATGAACCCTCTGAAATTTTATGGCTCCAAAGTAGAGGAAGATCCTCAAGAATTTATCGGTGAGGTCTTTAAGGTACTTGCTATTATGGGAATGACTTTTGTAGAGAAGGCGGAGTTAGCCGCTTGCCAATTGAAAGGTGTTGCTCAAGTTTGGTATAATCAATAGAAGTAGGGAAGGCAAGTAGGAGTGGGTCCCGCAGAGTGGGAAGTGTTTAAATTTGGTTTTCTTGATAGGTTATTTCCCCTTGAGTTGAGGGAAGCTAAGAAGTTAGAGTTCATTAACGTTCGCCTAGGTAATATGAGTGTGAGGGAGTATGCTCTAAAGTTCACCCAACCATCTAAGTACTCTCCAACTATGGTGGCGGATTCAAGGGCTAAGATGAATAAAATTGTGATGGGACTGTCTGACATGGTAGTCAAAGAATGTCGTACGCCAGTGCTTGTTCAAGATATGGATATTTCATGTTTTATGGTGCATTCCAAACAAATGAAGAAAAAGAAACACTTGAAAAAAAATCGGGAGGTAAAGGAGCTAGGATCAGTGATGGGAACTTCTCCAATACGAGGTCATATGGACAAAGCCAACCAAGATTTAGGTAAAGGTTTTCCAACCAAGGTTCCTCTATCGCTCCTCCAATGGTCAACAAGGATAGAGTTTCAAACCCTAAACCCACGGGGGTAATGGTGGTGGATCTTCTATAATTAGGCCTACTTGTGCGAAGTGTGGTAAGAAGCATGATGGTAAGTGCCTAGCCGGCACGGATGGTTGGTTTAGTTGTGGAAAGAGTGGTCAGAAAATGATAGATTGTGCGATGCTTAAGGTTCACGGAAGAAAGGACCAACATTGTCTTCTTTGTGGTTCAAATTCCTATGATCCCAAGAAAAACCACTTCTATGCATTAAAAAATTGAGGTAAAGAAGAGAATTCACCGGACGTGGTCAACGGTGTTTTAAATTTTTTCCATATATATGTGTATGCTTTATTGGACCCCGGTGCTACTTTGTCTTTTGCAAAGCCATATGTCGCAATAAGATTTTACATGCTCCCTGATGTGCTGTTAGAATCTTTTTCTGTCTGTACTCATGTTGGTGATTCTGTGGTGGCTAAGAGGGTTTAAATAAGATGCCATGTTTCCCTATCCCATAGATTTGCTCTTGGTTATTTGGTTGTGCTTTACATGTTATATTTTGATGTCATACTTGGTATGGATTAGTTGCACTCTTGTTATGCTTCGATTGATTGTAGAACTCGTGTAGTCATGTTTCAGTTCCCAAATGAGCCTGTCCTAGAGTGGAACGGGGAAATTCTATGCTAAAGGGTTATTTTGTCTCATGTCTTAAAGCGACAAAAATGATCTCTAATAGTTGCATTTACCATCTTGTTAGGATGAGAGATATAGAATTTGAAACCCATACTCTTGAGTCACCCCCGTTGTTAATGACTTTCCAGAATTGTTCCCAGATGATCTACCCGATATTCCTCTCAAGAGGAAAGAGACTTCGGCATTGACCTTCTCCTAGATACGGAACCTATCTCAATTCCTCCTTAGAGAATAGCCCAGGCTAAGGTAAAGGAGTTGAAAGAACAATTTAAGGACTTGTTGGATAAGAGCTTCATCCGACCGAGTATCTCACCATGGCGTGTGATGATTCCACGAATTAGACACATCTAGGGCTATATTTTAATAGATTTAGTGTCCTCAAATGCATATTTTGTCTCAAAAACTGATGTAAATCCTTGAATTTTAGGTATTTAGACAAAGCATGGACACTATCGAGCAATAAGGAACAAGGCAGCTAAAAGAACGAAGAAATGAAGGCCTGAGGATCGCCTTACCCATTAAGGGAGTCGCCGAAGGGCCTTAGTATCACCTAATGTCCCAGTGTGCAATGCCCTGAAGGAAAAAATCAAGTCGACGATTGAGAGGAGCAGTCGGCGTGTCGCCAAACAGTTCCGGGAAGCAGCGCTATCTCACCCAATGATAAAGAACGCGAAGATGCTGAAGGCTAAAGCAAAACAGCGATGGAATATACCAAAGGTAGGATTGTTGAGTTGACCGTCGATCCCGACTAATTGCGCCGAGTGATCCTTCGCAGCACACTTTTTGACTACTATAAATACTTAGTATCTGAATTATGCAAATTTAGAATACCAAACATTATTTTTAGTTTTAGTTTTTAGAGTGTTTGGAGACATTGTTCATTAGCTTTAAGGATTTGAAGATTTCCAATTCCAAGAAATTGGAAGTGGGTATTTAAGATTATTCATCTTATATGTCTGTAAAGACATTCTCAATCATACCCACTTGATGGAAACATTTTTAGGTATCGATTTCTATCTCTTTACTAAGTCTATCTAAAACCCCAATTATTGGGGTGTGATTATGGTTTGAATTTATTGTTTAGTATTTCTAATTAATAGTTTATTTGTTGTGTAAAGATGATTTCGTACAGTAATTGTAGTTAAATTTAATGGGTTGTAGTTGCAAATACAATTTTAACTTCATGTTTTTGGCTTGTTCGAGAGAGAGGTTTTAAAACAAAAACTATTGAATCAATGGTGTGTGGTTGTTGGGTTGTCGTGGGTTCAGCTCGAAAGAGTGAATCCTAAACCCTCTCCCACACATTCAGCTCGAGAAAGTGAATGGACTAAAGTAAAGGTTGTGCTAAATTTTTGCTTATTGGTGTTCGAGAGAAACCGATTTGATTCAGGGTAAATTGTTCGAGAGAAAATTTACACCGTATAAAGTCTAGCTTAATTACCAATTTACATTGAATTCCTATAAATTGCAATTACCCAGTTGTTTAACTTAGCCCATATTCCTATCACATCCCTAGAATCCCGTCTCCATATTCGTATCTTAATACTATTTGTTGATTTTAGTTACTAGTTGACTACAAACCTCCCATTCTTAATTGACATTCATGTCAACCTAGATTTGCATTATGCTTTTCTTCGTGAATATTTTTTAGCTATGATTAACTAGAACCGGTTTTGACTTTTCTATTCGATTCCTGACTACTTACTGCTCCCTTGGGACTCAATCCTCACTCACTAGTTGGGTTATATTACTATTGAATGATCGTTGATGTTTAGAATTTGATGAACGATCATTGATATTTAGAGTTTGATGAAACATCTTTGATTACTTTAACCATCAAAATGGCACCGCTGCCGGGGAGTGGTGTTAGTTGAGAATCTTAAGTTAAGTATAATTTTTGCTCTTATTAGTCATAGTGACCTCACCTTATTTTTAGTTTTTTTTTTTCTTTTTGTTGATGTTTTGATTAGGAAATTGGAGCATATTTAGTAGCAATAGTAACCCATTGGATTACCCTCCTTTAAGAATGATGATTTTAAGGGATAACATCCTAAATGTCAGGCAATTGGAGGGTGAGACCATTTATGAGTTGTGGCAACGGTTTAAAATCCTATTGCAGCAATGCCCAACTCATGGACTTCTAGATATGATGCTTCTGGAATGCTTCTACCGGGGTGTTTATCTCCGAAAATAGAATAATGGTTGACCAACTCTCATCGGGGTGTTTGATTCGACACTCCTATGAAACAGCAACCAAACTCCTTGATTGTATGGACAAGACAAACAAGGAGATGGAGGAGAATCAACACTTGGCTGTGTTATTAGGCCAACTGGATATTTTGATCCAAAAGGTCAATGACTTGGAAGTACTACAAAAAAAAGGACAGGTGCATCCCCCCTCACAAGCATCGATGAATGAAGAAGTAAGATGGTGGATAAATTGAAGAGGTACTCTTACTCATCCTTCACAAAGTCGAAGAACACGACAGAGTTTTGGAGGAGATAAGAGACAATGTATTGATACTGAATCAGATGATAACCTCTCATGCTATGTTCATTCAGTTGCTTGAGACCCAAATGGACCAAGTGTTTCCTCGTCTCGTCACAGATCCAGAAGAAGGGATTCCTTCTGAAATTGTGGCGAACCCCACTAATGGAGCTTGAGTGGGGACTTGTACCGTGCCACGACGTTAACTAAGGAGATTCTTAGGAGACAACCCAAGGTTTTATAGCTTTATGTTTTATTTTAGAATAATGGTGGTTAAATGTGCAGGACAAAGTGAGGAAAATGTTCAAAAAGTGCAAGAATTGGCTAGCTTAAGGTCCAATCGTCGTATCACCGAATAGGTCGGCATCGCCGACTTAGACTGCCATTGGATTCAAGAAAAAATCAACTTGGAGTTTGTAAAACTCGGCGTTCTAAGGAAATTATTAGCGGATTGCCGACCAGTTAGGCAATCGCAAACTAGTCCACCATTTAGACTCCCAATTTAAGTGTAAGTTCTATACAACTCGGCGAGGTAATTGATCATTAGGCGCGTCGCCAAGTAGTTCGTCGAGCATGACTAATGTCGCAAAATGGAAAAATCCGGATGGTTTTCATAAGGCCAAAGGTTTAAACTTTCAACCCTTTTCATTTTCCCTCACTTTCGACATTCACAAACACACACCTACTTAGTATTTTCAATATTTCCGCATTCTATAAGTATTTTAGTTGATTGATTTGTGCTCAGAATTGGATTACTTTGCCGCCTAGCATTACAGTCTTGTTTTAATCGGCAGAAAAGGTTGGTTTTCCAAACCCCACATTTACTTTTTGTATTTGTACTCTTATGCAACTGATCTTATCCCGTTGAAGTGTGCTGGACCTCTCTGATAGGATTAGAATTCTTGATTGCCTACTTTAATTCGATAATCTTGCCTGTAACTTCTTTATGGTTGTAATTCCATAATTTTGCACCTTAATGTGAATTAAATCTCTAGGGGCTTTGCTTTCTTGTTAATGGGTGCGTTGGGTCTAGTCTTAATTCGAGTTGTGCATGCTTTGATTTTCTTTTCGGGGGTTGCAGGGTTGATTTCGAGAAGTTGAGTTGAAAATAGGAACGTTGAGCCTTTTGGCGAGCTGGATCGAGCTCACCGAACCACTAGGCGGTTCTCCTAAAGTCCCCATCTCGCCCTTAATTTCATGTCTAATGTGTTGTTTGGTTATGTAACTTTTGGCGAGAAGCCTGAGGTTGCCAAAAGCATTCAGCGACTCGCCAAAGTGTTCTTAGTCGCCCTTTGTCTACATCCCTGTAGCTTAAATTGCACTGTAACTTTTGGCGGGTAGACCCTTGCTCGTCAAAAGCTGTCGGCGATTCGCTGAAAGCCCATCCCTTCACCGTCTTAATAGAACTTTTAGAGCCAATCCTTTCGACGAGCCTGATCTAGTTTGCTAAAGCGATTCGGGGACTCACTGAGTTGATCGGCGAGTATGTCTGCAATTATTTCCTGAGATATTGATTGAATTATTTCTAACTCTTCCTGATGTTTTGCAGATATGGCTAGAGTAAAAGTTGATGGGAGAAACATGCCACCCAGAAAGAAAGTTAAGGGGATTAAACTCAATGAGGGTGCAGTGCATCCAAGAGCAAAACTACCAAACTTCCCACAACTGGTGGGAAAGGCAAGGGCAAAGAGAAGGACCGTGCATCACCAAAGGTCAGCTGCGACAATGACGACATCTATACCACACTCCTCAACACTTATGAAACTGACGGTGAACACCAGGAGCACCAGTCTGTAGCTTCTAATGATGATGAGTTGATAGTAGGGCAAAGGGTTGAACTGTGCTCCAAGAAGATGAATGATCCATCTAGGATCAGGATTCCTCATGCCACCACCTCTCCTCTTCAAGTGGTTGAGGGGTTAAAAGTCAAGGTAGAACTCCCATTACTAGAAAATAGGTTTGTTGCAACACAAGAATAATCATTGCCATAGACTCAAAGAGTGTTGCAATTGCATTATGGCAACGAAAACTGGTGTATTGCATATAAACCTGTTGCGATATGTCTATAGTAACGGTTTTATAGCAACAATTGTAAACTGTTTCAACACACTATCTATAGCAACAATTATTATTTAGTCTAGGATGACACTTTTCTACGAATGCTGCAACAGTTGCGAACCGTTGCAAAAGATCTATCGCAACAACTTTATTATACAACTAAGCTATTACAACAGTTTTGCTAAACTATTTCAACAATGTTATTAAGCTATTGCAATAGAATTTTTTAATGGTTATTGCATGCTATTGTAGCCATTGTGTATATTCTTTATTTTTTAAATAAACTATAATACAGTGAGAGAAAATATTAAACAAATATGTACTTAAACTAGTAGCATCCATTAATTAAAGATAAAAACACATGATCTTGATTTACAATTCAAGAGTTAACATACATTGATGCGCACAAAAATTAAGCCCAAACATAAAAATAGTCCTAGAATGTTCAAGAGTTGGCATTCATTTAAGTTCACAAAAATTAGGCCAAAAGTAAAAATAGTGCTAGAATGTTTGTACATATATAAATAAAGCAATTCTATTTAAGTAAGGTCTTCACTTCTTTAATCCCCGCTTTGCTCGTTTTGTTCACCTTCAATTTCAAAAGGGTCAACAATTAGGAAAAAGGAAGTTCAAAAATGAAAAGGGAAAAGAAGACACACAACTCCTAATTTTTACTCTTTCTGGACATAGCCTATACTACCACATAACTTTTTTAAAAACAGAAAAAATACAAAGTTACTAATATTGTAGTTTGGAAGGGAGCAGAGAATTACAATAATGTGGACTTACCAAAGGAGGACAGACTATTCAAGAACAACGAGTAGATTAAAGATAAAAGGGGCCATGATTAAAATATCTCACGGGAAACCAAGACTCTAAGTGATAGTACTAACATCCAGGTAGAAGCTCTAACTCTTCATGTGGAGGAGCCAAACCTATCAGGAAACAACTCAAAAAGTATAGTTATAACAATGTACACGGATGAAGACAGTTTAGCAGCCAGTAAACACTTGGAAGTATTAGCACTAGATGAAGAAGTTGAGAGGGAACAACTAAGTCAGGAACAAATCAGTTAGCTAACTACAGTACAAGCATTGCACGTTAACAAGACAACTCAATCCATTACCACAATTTTCAAACTCTCCCCACCAAAGGACGGAAGACATTGAATTCTAATAAATCACAAATTACAATCCTCAGAATTAGAACTAGAAAGATTACACAATCATAAACATGATATTTGTTGATCAAAATAGAACATTTAAACACAAGAGACAAAGCAACAAATAGGGGCTACATCAAGAGGCAATACAACATGAACAAATGTCTGTCACTATACATCAGAAACAAATGATGAACCACAAGGGAAAAACCAACAAATAGGGTCAGTATATTTTTACTAAAAACAAACAACACCTAAAATCAACCCAGATCGTAAGCACACCTTTTAAAACCTTCTTAGTCAATTGATGTTTTAAGTTTAGTTCATGTCATAACTCGAGAGCACCACCAAGACATAAAATGACGTACTCTACCTCTTAGAGGTCTTATACAAGCCCTTAGCATTCATAACATTCGATATATAGAAATAGTGAAGAATTACAAACCTTTTTAATCCAAAAACATAAGACTCAAAAGTCAACAACATTAAAATCTTTATACGCATTTGGAAGACTAAGTCTCACATGGCCATCCTTAGAAAAAATACATGATAGGGTCATGGCCCATAACAATCGAAAAGAGTACTAAACTCTATTACAAAAGAGTCTTAACATGAAAACTAGAAACATAATATCCTTGTCCTTGACATATGAGGACATACCAAAAGATCTTGAGAGAACTCTAATCCCAAACTTCAACTCTACTAGCTCAATCACTTTCCCGTACCTACACTTTGTAGAAAATAGAGGAAAATATGGATTAGCACAATTAAGCACTAAGTATGATGACCATGCAAAAACATGCTTTTAAACGGACATTTTGGTTGGAAACCCATGCATATGCTATTTTGAGAAACCTTACAATTAATGAACAATAAAGGCATAGTTTACATCACAACCAACATATAAGACATTTATACTTCATCTGCAGTAATCAAACTTCACAAGTATCAATGTGCAACATATAAACATGTACACACGGTAATATACAAGTTAACATCCTAGGGTCTCTATCTAGAGTTATCCTAAGGCACACTTGAGTGAGACATGAAGTGGCCGCCCATACAACCTAATTCATACACACCTAAGTGTTCCTGAAGGCTACTATAGACAAGAACCTTTACATTTCAATATAACATGATAAGTAGTTCATTTCCTTAATATAAGGGAGACATGCAATATACTATAAGGATGATAAGTCAACATTTTTATTTAGGGTCATTTAGGATACATTCATGCATATAGGGGACTTTTACATATTAGCCATAAAGGCTTAGGGAACTCACTTTAGTATCTTCAAAGCCTACTCGTGCCATGTGTAGATAACATCCCATACTACAACCTACACGTTACATAACATATACAATAACTAGAGTGAACATTCCACATGATGGGAATAGGCATTAACCGACATAGACCATACTAGTTAGACATGGAATTCGGCATCATAAATCCCACACCGTGGAGGGTGTTCTACTTGACAAGGGTAGAACTAGTAAGCAACCCATGTAGGCACATGGTTTAGGGGATATCCAAATATACTCATTGGACTCTTGCCTTTTCTACGGGAAGAGACACCATCTTAACCAAATCCACTCGGTGCTAGCCTTAGTTCCCATAGAGTAATTTCATTCACATGTAGGTACTAGAGTGGGCACCATAAATAGGTCTACCGACCCATATCACATTTACCAAGAAGGGCTCCTTAAGGATCTACCGATCAAGGTTCATTTAGGATAGCTCATTGACTTTCTTAGAGAGAGTTTTCTACCATTCCGGTCCACCAACTCTAAGTCTATCATTTCACACAAGAAGGAGGTTACCTCCATTAGGTCTACCGCTTCAAGGTTTTACATTCACATAGGGTCCTAGACTGATCATGAAGGGGCACCATGCTTAGGTATACCGGTTCAAGACATGGCCTAGAATGCCTCAGTAGTTATTTATAGAAGGGCACAAACTTAGGTCTACCGATCCTAGACATTCATTCATTTATCCATGAAAAGGTTACCAATTCTAGGTCTACCAATTCACACTCAATTAGACACATAAGTCAAAGATACATTCATTACTCAAGATAAGGATGCCAAAGCCTACCGAGTCAAGAGTTCACATTCAACAAGCTTCTATGTATCAAGAAGAGGCACCTAAGTCTACCAATTCAAGTCATACATCACATTATAGAGATCGTTCACATTCCATCATCGTCTTATATAACATTAATAGAGCATACTTTCCATCACAATACGATAGCACTTTATACAAGATCACCTTGAGCTCACATAAAGACTTTCACATTATACCTTCACGTATATCTTAATATAATAATACCTCAATTCACCATATAATTCCTTCATGGCCATAATCACAATACAATACAACATATAAAGACCTCCACTATAAGTGGATCAATCCATACAAGAACAATTCTACTAATAACATAAGATTAGGTCAACTTACCCTTCATCCAATCCAAAACAACCATTACTCAATTCTCCAACAATTGACCATAGATAGGTATAGATAACATTAGAAATCAATAATATAACTCAATCTAAGCATAATTCCATCAATATTGACCCACATCATAAGTCAAATTTAGGGTTTTATTGAAGACACGGGTTCTTGAAGGAATTCCATATGAAATCATCTTAAAATCATCCATTAAACCTTAATCCATCAATATAATGCTTTTAAAAATGTTTTGCCAATGAACCCATGCTAGAATTGAAATTAGGCATTTTGTTCTTTGAAAAACCTTTGAAACCCTATTGAATGGACTCCTTGAAAGGAAGAATAGTGAAGGATCAAGGGTCACCTTCCTTTTTACTAAGAATTCCCCACAAAATTTGATGATGAAAGTTTGAAATCCAAAACCCTAGGTTCCACTTCTTATTCTTCCTTGAGTTGAGAGAGAAATATTGAGAGAGAAGAACTTTGGAGGTTTTGATTTGGGTGTTTTGAAATAAGGAGTTAAAGGAAGGTTTTAAGACTTACAACTATTTATATTAATCATATAAATCATTTAAAATCAACCCCACACATTAAAACATTTAAAAGAAATTACCCAAAAGGCCCAAAATGAGGCAGCCCCCGACAGGGACCACGCTCACTTGGACGGGTCGTGAAGGGCACCACGGCTCGTGGTGGTGCCCGTGGTCCTTGAGGCAGTGTGCCTCCCTTCCTTGCCAAGCTCACCAAGGCCAAGGAGAGTTCATGGATGTTCCCACGAGTCGTGGTGGAGCTCGTGAACATGAGGCAGCATCTAGGCAAAGTTGCCTTGCCTCCATTGAGGCTAAGTGATCTTCACGCCCAAGTTTGATGGAACGTCTAGGACACCACGGCTCGTGGTGGGGCCTGTGGTCTTTGAGGCAGTAGCCTCCTCCAAACTTGCACCACTCCCCACCAATCTAAGGCCACCCCACGAGCCTTCCCATGACACCATTTTAGGCCTAAGACAACACTAAATCTGGACAACACTTGTGAAGTGTTGCCTAAAACATTTTTGGCTACGCTTTTAAAGCATATCCTTAGTTTTTACCATTTGGCTACGGTAATTTTGGCAACACTTATAAAACGTTCTCTTTAGTAGTATAGGCTACACTTTATAAGTGTTTCCACATCATGATATAATTAGCAATGCATATTTATACATATGACTACGCTTTTAAAGTGTGATATTTTATAATTCTTAAAACAACACTTTACAAGTGTGGCCTTATAATTTTCCTATATTTTTCACCAAAATAATGTATTCCCCCCAATATATTTAACTCTCCCACCAATTTCTAATTGGAAAAATATAACCTCAATATAAACATAACTCTAAAAACGTTTTTCCCCAAATTAAAATGCTCTCCTAGTTGCTCTTTGCCTATATCACTGTTCAAAAGTTAAACCCTACTTTATCTCCTTCTCATTTCCACCCCAAAAATTCTCCATTGTAACTTTATCGATGTTTGGTTGTGATTTACTTAATCGTTCTTCACCTTTATGGGAGAGACTAGAGAAACAATTTGAAGAATTCCAGATCTAGAGGAATCGGAGACTCTACATGCTGTGGCGATGGAGATAGATTCAGCCACTCAGCTCATATATGTTAGTCTTCTTCTCGATATCATTCTTGCCCTATTGTATATCAGTTTTTACTAGAATTTTGCATGAACGTCAGTAATTTTGAACTATGTTTTTGGTTCTTTTGCTCTATTTGTTGGTCCTGGTGTTGATTACTGCCTTTGACATCTTCATTCTACTTCTGAAGTTCTTAAATTTGTACTTTGTTTTCATTCTACTTATGAAGTTTTTGAATTTTTACTTTGTTTACCTTTTGGGCTTCTTAATCGTAGTTGTTTCTTAACTTCGACTATCTGCAAAACTCACTCAAATCAATAGACGGTACCTTTCCCATTTTCGGAATGTCTTTTTCATATTACACATATAAGTTGTAGAAATTTACACTTTTTGGTGGCAAAGTGAAGCTTTTTTGTTAATAACTTGGTGTGCTGCTGCCATGGATGTAAAGATTAAATATCATTAATGAGTGAATATTATCTGAGAACTGATTTATTGATTTTGAAATATGGTTGCATCTGAAATGACTGAAAACATTAGATAGTTGTATCTTACCTTAGGTTTACTTTTACACTTAATTAGTTGCCAAAATTTTTAAGTTGATAACTTTGGAACCTATCAACAATGTTGTTGAAAGAATTCATATACATTGCAATCCAAGCATATGACATAGCGGGTTTGTGTACGAGTAATGTAGTTTCAGTGATTGTTTGGGAATGGAAACTAGTTTCAGTGATTGTTTGGGAATGGAAACTAGTTTTAGTGATTGTTGGCTCTGAGCTGGCTTCAACACTTGTTATTGTTATTTCAAAGGTGGTTATGCATCTAATTTCTATTTTTTTCCTTAACAAAAAATTGAGAATCTTTTTTTTATAACCGAGAAATCTCTGTTGTTGTTGCTGCTAATGAGGTTCATTTGAGCAGCTCTTGTGTGTCAAAAAATGATGGGAATGGAGAAAAGTTAAGCATTGTTGCTTCAGCCATGGCTCCATGTTCGAGTTCTACTGGTTCCACAACTACAAGTACTACACAGATACTTAGTGATTTTTCATTGGAGATTTATGACAAGAGA
>JAJOOO010001645.1:0-35983 GCA_029582685.1 Solanum piurae
CAAAAGTTATTAGGGAACTAAGTATTCCCAAAGAAGTTTAAAAGAAATATTTTCACATTTAAACAAGGTTGGAAACTGAGATTTCCAAAGAGCCTTCAGGCTAGTTTTTCAGAAAAGAGTAATCGCTTTCTAAATGAAGCAAGAAGGGAAACTTTGATTTCCAAGATAGCCTTTGAGCTAAGTTTTGAGCACTAATCTCAAATCAAAGAGGAAATATGTTTTAAAAACATAAGAGCCAGTATATTTTTTGGGAGTAGTATTGAGCACCGAATTGGGGGAGCGTTCAAAGAACCCACAACCCCCATAGAACCATGTAGCCATCATGGGTAGAAGAGGTTCACACGTTTTAGATGAATTCTTTTCAAATTAGACTAGTGGATCCATTAGGCAGTTCAGGTTCTATACTTTTGGCCGGGAATAGAATGCTCTGACAGCGTGAGGTAGATCGTTGTATCATCACTATAGCTCTTATGTGATGGTTGTCGGTTAGAGAAACTCCCACAGCAGTTATTATATTTTTATATACATCAGTTCATTTGTATTTCTATATACATCTCAGATTTATTGTATCTTTGTATACAGACATAGTTATAGCATGTTTTTAAACAACTTTTCTTTATATTGCACTTGCTTTAAATTGCTCTATATTGAAATGAGTCAGTCAAGTTGAGTTGAGTTGAGCCAGGTAAGTTCTTCAGTTTCGTTCAGATCCCTTCTCTACCTATGTTGTTTAGCATTCCAACTCGCATACTCGTACATTCAATGTACTGATGCCAGTTGGCCTGCATCGTCTTATGATGCAGATTCAGGTAACCAGGATCAGCACCCAGCGCCTCGTTGATCCAGTTGAGCAATTCAGAGTCAGTGGTGAGCCTCCTTGCATTTCGGAGGACTCTTTTATTCGCTTTCTAGTTTAGTTCATTAGGATGTTGTGGGGTTTGTCCCAACATCCATCTCAGTTGTTTTAGAGGCTTCATAGGCAGTTAGACAGTTATACAGTTAGTAGTTCAGTAGTCTTTACATTATTCATTCAGATGTTGTTTAAAGACTAAGTTGCCATTTTGGCTAAGATGTTATTTCGTTAAGTTATTGTTTAAGCTTTTTATGCTGAGTAATTCTTCCGCTGAGTTCAGAAAGCCAGGCCAAAGGTTCGCTTAGGACCAACAATGGTCTCCGAGTGCCGGCCACGTCCAGGGTGTAGGCTCGAAGAGTGACATTTTCTATCATAATTATATGTCATGTCCCATTAAACCCTTTTTTTTAAATAATACATTTATTAACTCTTTAACCCAATCAAAATTTCTATGCGATAAAAAATAATACAAAGAGATCTGTTTATTTTCCTATGCTACTCTAGCTTTAATATAATTCATTTATTAACTAGTAAAATCTTATCAACTTATTCGCTGACATAGAAGAAAGAGAGCACTCCCCATGTCATGGATGAGCGTCAAAAGAAAAGATGTGCAAACTAGTCTATCAAAAGGAGGAAGTAATGGAGTGAGATTTTAGGTTTCATTAGGGTAGACGAAAGTCCTAGGGCCCATTTGGCTTAGCTTAAAAAGTAATTTTAAAAAGTCAAATTTCGGTAATTTTTAAGTTAAAAAATGGATACCTACTTTTAACTTTTTTTTAAGTCATTTTAAAAATATCCAAACACTCTCTAAGTCAATCTCAAAACAAAATAAAATAAAAATTGATGCCTTATTGTTTGGATTTTTATTAAGGACTGATCTATGATTGAAAGAGTCGTAATTGATGGATAGCATCTTCAAAGGATTGATGGTTACTTCAGGAAAGACTTGACCTCCAGAAAATGAGGACTTTTTCAAAAGGATAAAGTCATCATATTTTCGAGTACTGATCGATTCTTTTTTAGGATAGTATTCTATTGAATGAAGAACTTCTTACTTGGTAGGATGGGGGTAGACAAATATAGTATGTTTGGATTGATGGATGGTGTATTATCCTTCTCTCATTTATCAGCATAATCAATGAATACAACTTGTTAAAGATTTTTTTAAAAAAATATCTTAGAACTAGTTGTCTCAATCATCCACAACTCCAAGATTAATATGCTTTTTTTAATACTGAAATTGTAATTATATATTAAATTCTTATTCCCACCCTACACTCGGAGTCGAAAGAGACTTAAAATTCCATAAGTAGCTCAGTGAGTTCTTTCTAAGAAGGACTTGGAAGAAGTCCTATCACTTCACTTTATTATAGAAATTTGATCTCACCAGATTGGCAAAGGAGAAAGATGAGATGGGTGGTCCGAAAATAACGAGAGAAGGCTTGTAGGCCCCCTCTCACTCTTCTCCAGGACTATATGTTCATCCCAGATGCAAAACTCTTTATTCTTTTTTTAATGAGTAGATAGAGCCATGATAAATAAATTCTTTTCACCTCTTTTTTGATGTCTGTCGAAGACCTATGTTAATATTTTGAAAAAGAAACATTTGCATTTTGTGATAAATAAACCCATTATACGGACTATTGTATGTTTTTATCCGTATCAACAAGAAGAAAAAAAGACGAGGCATATCAAAGATTAAGACAATGAAAATAAGTATGAGTCCTTACGAAGAAGGCACCATTGAATTATAAAATATTTGGATGAGTTAATAAATGAATTATTAAATTTTTCAGAGAAAAATAAGCAGACCTTGTATTATTTTTTTACCCAATATAAAAAATTGATTGGGTTAAAGGGTTAATAAATGTATTATTAAAAAAAGACATAGTATCCAAATAGAAGAGAAATAGATTTTTATTATATCAAGTATATTTGAATAAAATAAAGATAGTAGGGTAATATTATAGTCCTAAGAGAAATAAAAATGATATTAAGAGATAATTTACCAACACCGCTGTACCTGACGTGGCTTCACATTATTGGTTTATTCTGAGCTGTCACGAAACCTAGCGGTAACCAAATTACTACCCTTTTTTTTTCAGGTATATAAGGCGTGATAAAGACATTAAAAACCCTTTTCAGTGTAAACTTTCTGCTTAAGCCATTCTTCTATCTGCTAAATTTTCTATAAACACATTCGTTAACTTTACAAATTCATCGCCGGCAGTGACCGGAAGTTGCAGGGCGCCGGCGTCGTAAGTGGAAGGACGTGTAAACAAGCGTTTGAAGATGAAGATTTTTGTGAAGACTTTGAAAGGCACTCACTTCGAGATCGAAGTGAAACCCGAAGACACAGTAACTATCGATCTCTCTATATCTTTTTGTATTGTATGATATACATGCTTTCATGCGTTTATGTTTGTGAATTGTGTTCAATTATCAAATTGAGTTGTTGTAAGCGGCGATTGAGCTCTGATTAGGGTTTCCTAGCGGCTGATGTAGATTCAGGGTTTTAAGTCATCGACTACTAAAAAAAAGTCACTGACTGCTCCTCTGCAGTAGTGAATGTAGAGTTGTAACAACAAAAAAAACTTTATATATAGTTCTAGTCAAAGTCAGTGGCGACTTTGTTTGTGAATTTTAGGGTTCTAATGGTACATGGTTTGGGAGGGGTTGTTTCAAGTATTATTGATTTGTTTTGATTCGTGAATTGATGGTATTTAATGCTGCTGAGTGATTTTATGTGAATTCTTCGAGTCGAATTGAATTTGGATTCAGCTGAATGATTATTTATTACTGAGTAGATTCTGTAATGTCCTGCTATATATCTAGTACTATGATGAGTTGTCCTAAGCCTTAGTGTGAGGTGACATTTATCCGGTGGACTTAGTTGAGGTGTCCAAAGGCTGGTCCGGACACCGCGATTATCAAAATAAGCTAATAAATTAGTTTCTACGTAAGTTAAACTGGTGGAAGCTTTATTGCCAGTTCCTAACTGTTTAAGGAAACAATTTCTTGGGAAGAGTTTGGAGTGACTTCTAGTTTTCAATTGAGTTTGGACTTGGGGGTGATTTTAGTTGTTTTTTTAATGTTAGCAGAGCCATTGGATTTGTTAATGGAGTTTCTCTATTTCTGAGGATGTAGTATGGTCCAATTCTTGTACAGTCGAAAGTTAGTTTTAAGGGTTGAATTAGGGTTACTGCCTCTTTCTTAAGCACTTCATAGGACCCACTGCATACGTCGAATTAGAAGACACACTGCTATTTTTTTTTCTTTTCTGTTGGCTTTTCGTTGATACTGCTTTGTTTTTTTTTTCTTTTGGTCTCTTGGTGGTTTTCGTTCCTTTGTTTTGGTGTTAAGAATATTGTGCAGACAGGGTTGAAGAGCTTGTGCAGCATTTACAGCTACTTCACCTTCCTAATTTGCCTTTTTCCTGTTTATTCTTATTCCATAGTTGAAGTCCTCTTTGTGTACATTCACATGTTTACACCCTTTCTTGTTTAAAAATAGAGTAAATATAGCAATAAAAACAAAATCTGAACAGCATCGCAAGCGTTGATCTCATCATTTACTTTTAAACGAAGTCCCAATCTTAATCATGTTTGTAATTTCTTTGTCAATGCTTTCTCTCTCTCTTTTTCCTCTGTCGCCCAAACTGATTTGCTCCACATAATAAATATTTAGGTTGCTGATGTGAAGAAAAGCATAGAAACAGTTCAAGGTCAAGATGTCTACCCCGCTGCACAACAGATGCTTATCCACCAGGGTAAAGTTCTCAAGGACCCTACAACATTGGAGGAAAACAAAGTTGCTGAAAATAGTTTTGTCGTTATAATGCTTTCCAAGGTACCTATTCTTCAAAGTAACTTAACTATTTAAGCATGTGCTCTACAAAGGGTTTGTCTATTGTTTGGAAAGAAATAGCTGTTCTTCCCAGATGATTTTAAGGGTACTTCATGCTTCCATGAACTGTGTGAATATATATTTTCTGTTTCTATTGGCTGATAATGGTTCATCTCCAATTTTTGTCCTCCCATGATCATTGTAGAACAAGGTTTCAACAAGTGGAACCTCAGCTTCACAGCCAGCACCTTCAAATTCGGTGAGAGCTCTACTTGCTGACTTCTTTAATATACTTTTTGTTTCTAGTGAGACGATTGAGATTGAATTCAACTTCCTTAAATTAGATGTGTATAGCTGTTGTTGTGATCACTACCTTCCTTTAATATTTTTTGTTGTCCTGTTGCAAAGCATGTGATGAATGATGATTGTTTTTGTAGTCTACACCTGTAATTGTATATGTGGAGACGGATGTTTGGTTTATGGGTTATGTAGCTGAACCATGCAATGAAAGAGAGTGATTTTTATGAGTCTTGTGAAATGATTATGTTACCTGTGCTATTCTGGGGCACTTTGAAGCCTAATATCTTAAGCTGTGAACCATTTGAAGATGATTGTATGAATCTATAATGGTTATTTGGGAGCTGATGACATCTGTCCCGATGTTCTCCTGTTGCTAAAACCATGTGATGAATGTTGATTGTTTTTGTAACCTACACTTGTACTTGTATATTTGGAGACACATGTTTGGTTTATGAGTTTTATAGTTGAGCTATGCGCTGAGAGAGTGATTTTGCTGAGGCTTGTGTAATGATTATATTACTTGTGCTGTTCTGGGGTACTTGAAGTCAAACATCTTGTGCTTTGAACCATCTAAAGATGGTTTTATGAATTTGTAATGGTTAGCTGATGGTATCTGTTTGACTAGGCCCAACCTGCAACATCCACAGGCCAACCTACACAGACAGTAGCACCTCAAGCAACTGCTGCAAGTGTGGCACCGTGAGTTTCTGTTCCCCATAACTTTTTGCTGTTGGTTGGAAGATGCTTAGAATCAATTTTTTTTGTTTGTGGTTTAGTTAGCTTAAGCTTATTTGGTTTTTTAGTGCACAATCTGCTCCAGCTCCAGCTCCTGCACCAGCACCAGCACCAGCTCCAGCTGCCGCTAAGTGAGTACATCATAACATCTTGGACTAGAAAATTACTTTTTGGTCATGCTATGTGATTAGTTTGGTCATGCTTTAATCTTTATATTACTTTCTTTGTCAAACAGTCCCTTGACAGACGTGTATGGCCAAGCGGCATCAAACCTTGTTGCTGGAAGTACCTTAGAAACTACGGTTCAACAGATTCTTGATATGGGTGGTGGAAGTTGGGAACGGGATACGGTTGTGCGTGCTCTACGGGCTGCATATAACAATCCAGAGAGAGCTATTGAATACCTGTACTCTGTGAGTTCACAATTGATTAAGTTCTTTACTTTGTGCATCGAACACATAGCATTCCTGAAGCTTCATATTCTCTTGAAGTTACTTTGCCCAGAAAATATAAGTAGTTCAGAAAGTAGGAAAATGTTCACATTCTGATGGCAGTTAGTGCTTGTGTTGTGATAGATTCTAGTATTTTCTTTGTCTTCTAATATCACATCTTTTAATTGACTTTAAAGTACACCTATTATCATTCAGGGTATTCCTGAGCAAGCAGAAATCCCACCTGCTGCTCCTGCCAGTGGACAGGCTGTAAATCCTCCAGTTCAGGCTTCACAGCCATCAGTTCCGTCCGGTGGGCCAAATGCTAATCCTTTGGATCTCTTTCCTCAGGTGGTGAAATCCACCAGAAAATTTAAGTTTGTGCTCTCACATTTTATTCAAACTGCTAAAAATCATCTCAAATTTACCATCAGGGCCTTCCAAATGTGGGTTCAAATGTTGGAGCTGGAAATTTGGATTTCTTAAGCAATAGTCCACAGGTGCACATCCTACCTTTGTAAAATTGGTAATTAATTTGTCAGTATAATTTTTTAACCTTTTTTCCCCTCAACAGTTTCAAGCCCTCCGAGCAATGGTGCAAGCAAACCCACAGATATTGCAGGTATCTCACACAGACTGACACACATGGCTTTTAATTTTGTTTGCTCAAAGCTTTAACAAATGGTTTCTGGAACCTGGAACAGTGACGTTTTTTTCACTCTGCAGCCAATGCTCCAGGAGTTGGGTAAGCAAAATCCTCAATTGATGCGGCTGATTCAAGAGCATCAAGCTGACTTCTTGCGCCTCATCAATGAACCCGTTGAGGGGGAAGGGTGAGAACTTCTTGTTTTGAATTAGGGAGCTGGATGCATATGAGGCACAGCAACTTACGCTTCTAGCCATCCAAAATCCTTTTTTTGACATCTCCGTATCTGTTGTGAGGCTGACTTTGTCATAATATGGTACTATCAGGAACGTGCCTGGGCAGCCGGCAGGGGCTATACCACAAGCTGTGACTGTCACACCTGAAGAGCGTGAGGCTATTGAGCGAGTAAGTTCTTCATTTATCTTTTAGCCTTGTGCCACATGGTTACAGGTTCAGTTAGATCTAGTTCATTTCATGACAGTTTCCTGTAAGACTGGAATGTTATTGGGGAACCTTACAGTGATTGCTGGTGCCTTTTCATGTTGTTGGAATTATACTTTTCTTTTATGTAACACAGAGCCATAACATCTATGAATTGAGTTTCTAATGATCATTAAATCACTACAAGGAAGGACAAGCCTACGCCTTGTTCCTGCTTCGTTTTACACGACACTGGTAGGATTTGCAAATTATTACTTGATAGTTGAAGTGCTGAGGGTGCAGCACCGAACCAACTTTTTAAAACTTAAACTCAATTTTCTTGCATGGAACATAAATAGTCTGCCTGCACCTTTTATGTCCATGATTTTTCATGTGCCAATGTGTAAAAATACCAGAGCTCCATATTTGATTTAAAAAAAAAACAAATCCTTCATATTTAGGAATGTCATATTTAACAGCTATATCTTTGTGTTTAGGCTTCAAAGGTGCTTACACTGTACTGACAAGAGTGATCACCAGTATTATGCTACCGTTATATTTCTACATGCTGTGTTCAGTAACCACCTAATGTAATATTCCACAACAATGCATTTACGGATTCTTAATGCAAAGAGCACTAATGAATCCATGAGATTTCACCACTTTCTCTACATTCTGCCTTTCTCTATAAACACAGCTATCACAAACTGTTAAACTTGATTCTGCTTTTTTTTTCTCCCTTTTTTCAGTACACCTAATATTCCTATCTTTCCATATTGTCTGCCAAATGCAAGGTGTAGTTTGCCATATTATTCTCGTCTCCTTTTCATTACAAGTTCCTGCCTTAAATCCCCATGGCCATGTGAATGAGTTATTAAGTTGGCACTCCATTTAATCTTGTACCGTACTGATACGGAATTACTCTTTTCACAGTCTCTTCTTCCTCATATCAAGAGCCAAATGGTAAATCTGTGTGGAAAACATTAGGTTACACTTGTCAGCATGCGTTGTTTTGTTTATTAAAGTATGGTGGAGGTCGGGCCAAATTTGTGTGCACCTCAATTATTCGACCGGGTGCCTATGCTACCTTCTACCACCGTAACTATTGGGTTATTCTGCTCACCAAGACTTGGGCAAATGGGAAGAAATCATTTTGTCTCTGCCGGGATTTGAACCCTCGTCTCCCATGATTTTCATCCCACATCACAAACTACCAGGCCTCACCTTTGGGTGCCTAAAACCATTTAACACAATTTTCCACCCCTCCCAGACACCTGAGGGGATGTTGCTACTTTCTCATTACCACGTTTTTATGAAAATTCTTGCTTGTGTTCTTTTTACACAAGTTCATAAAAAAGATTGATCGAGGTAATCTCCAGAGAATCCTCTCAAACTGGTAAAGCAAGAATGGCTTCTCTACCTTGATAGAGCATTACTTTTTTATTTTTTTGGATGGAGCATTACTTGTTAGTTTCATGCTGCATTGCATGTGATTTTACCTGGAAGGACTATTGGGTCTGTGTTATCATTTGTTTTCAGCAAAATCAGCTGATTTATTATATCCACAAAATTGATACATTAGTAAAAGTTGCACATGTCTTTTGATCTTGCACTACCTACCTATCCCTTTGGTATCTAGAAAGCTAAAAAGAAGCAAACTATTATGGATGTCACTCTGTCTTCCAAATTTTACGTTTTCAGTTGTGATTTATATTTCACTGAGCTTTAGCAGATATGAAATATTATTCTGATGTGATATTGCTGTCCATTTCTGCTTTGTTGGTGTTGATCTTTACAGCTTGAAGCTATGGGTTTCGATCGAGCTTTGGTGTTGCAAGTATTTTTTGCATGCAACAAAAATGAGGAGATGGCTGCAAACTATCTGTTAGATCACATGCATGAGTTTGATGAATGACATGGATGAAACAGAGTGCACTTCAGCCTCTTAGAATTTTCGTTAGACTTTGTTTTTGTTTTTTCTATCTTCTAAATCCGGGTGACATACTTTCTATCTTGCCATGTGGAGTAATTCAACGCCCTAATTCACAGTCTTGGATCTAAACTCTTTCTTTAATGGATATGTTATATAAGTTGAGGACCCGCAAGCTTTCATCTTGTTCAAGTGCCATTAAGTTGTAACTATTTGGGCTTTGGCAAGAATAACGTGTTCTATCATTTACAAGCCTGTTATGTGCATTGATTTCAATATGGTTGCCATTATTGTTTGTTGTGTGTTTTTGTTCAATCTGCAGGGTTTTTTCTTTTCTTTTGTGAACTTAACGATGCTTGACAGCTACTGCTGATGGCATCTGCTTGGCTGTTTTTGTTTATATCCGTTCAGTTTGTTATGTTAGAATTTATTTTCTTGATTTGTTCTAAATTCTAATAGAGTCGACCAAGCCGTTTGAGTCAAAAGATTTATAAGAAATGCTCCCTCCCCTGGCATCAGTAGGCCTTTGTTCTGCCTCTTCCTTCACTTTTCTTTCCTCTTTTTTTGATTTGTTCTAACAGAATAGACTCGACATAGCTGTTTGACTCAAAGGGGGATTTGTTCTGCTCTCTCCTCTTGAGGTGAAATAGAATAACCCGATTGTAGCATAATGACCATACGTGTATTCCATAAATGGTCTTTTGTGCATCCATAGCTTGGGGGAATGTCATTGGACTTTCTTCCTCCAAAATGCTTCCTTAGACTATCTCCAACTCATTTTTATTTTATTTTTCATTCTCTATATTTGGAGAGTAAAATAGAGAATGCCCTCTCCAACCTAACATCTAAAAATATGTTATTGAAAAGTTACTACTTTTTTCTGAATTAATAATTTTTTATTTTTTATTTTTCAAAAAGTTAGCACTTTAAATATATAATTTAAAATTATTTTAATATTATTTATATTATACAAGACTATTAATTAAGTCTCTAATATTTGTAATTATTTTCTAAGTAATATATTATTGATAAATATACTATTTTCATCCCGAATTAACAATTCTTCTAATTTGATTTTTTAGAAGTTTTTATCACTTTAAATATGTAATTTAAAATTATAATTATTTTCACTATGAAGAATGTACAAAATTTACATGATAATTCAAGCAATCCACTTTTATGTTATAGTGATAAGTGATTAAACTACACTTTTTAATGAGCATGAAAATTAGTTTAAAATGGAATAGGGGAAGTAAATTAGTATACAAAATAATTGGATACATGTTGCAATCGTTAATCTAAAGAACTCCGTAATGCATTAATAGAGCATTTATGGAAGATATGTAACAATCTTGAAAGTTAAATATTTATATAAAATTGAAAATAATTTTTACGATAATGCAATATTTATGATATAGTTGTAGTTCATCAATAATTTTACTTTGATTTGAATTGTTTGCTGTAATATTTGTCGCATTTATGTTATTTAGAATAAAATATTTTTTTATTAAATGAAGAATTTGAAAAGAATAAAATTTTATGAAGATTATATAGATTATTATTTGAAAAAAAAAAGATTTATATTATGAAATAAGGAAACAAAAATGAAATGAAAATAATTATATAATATTAAGGAGAGAGAAGCAGATTCATTTTTAGAGAGTAAAATAGAGAATTAGGTTGGAGTTGGTTTTTTGAACAAAAATATTGATTTTTTTGAGTCAAACTATAAACAAAGGATATTTTTGTTGTTTTCACATAATTTAAGGGTATCTTTGATCCTTTTCCCAAAACGGATTAACATGTGCACAAGCGTCCGTGCCAAATAAGCATAAATGGCCAACTTATTAGATTTTCACCTATAGTGGAGCGAAGGATCCAACATAATCTGTGTAAAAGCAGACTTCAATTGTCAATAAATATTAAATTTTAGATTTATAAATATAAAAATTTAGTGGCAGAAACATTAATACGAGTCATCCATAGTGTAATATGGAACCTTAATCTCCATTTAAATCGACGGTTAAAAATTAATTTTGTCATCGCATTTGTTTTCAAAACGTGTGAACATGACTTTTTTCTTTCTTTTCCAAAGTGAAAGAATGTTCAACATAATATTTCCTACCTTATTTTTATTTGTTTACTACATAAAAAATATATGTATATTTCTACTTATTCAATTTGAAAAATATAATTTAATATTTTATATCTATTTTCACTCTTATTGTTAAACACTATTCATTCCCAATTTTTAGATTACTTATAATAATTATGGGTGATATAGTAAAATAATTATTTTATTATTATTCCATATATCTTTTAAATATATTGAATTTGAGATTTATAGTACTTTTTATGTAGTTTACAAATATATAAATTTTATTTTATATAATTTGAAGATTTCATAAGTAAATTCTCGATCAAACTTAAATTGCTTGACTCTCGAAAAATGAAATGTGTCATATAAATTGGAACAAAGGGAGAATTTGTTAAGAGTATGCCAAGTCAAACATAGACGACTAAACATTCCTAGGAAAACCCCCCACAGAAGTGAGAAACAATTCCCGATTTGTGTCACATTTTCATATTGCGCATTGATTTTGATCATATTGTAATCTCCTAAATTTCAAGAATGATACAGCCTTCCTCTGTGACTCAAGAATCCGCCAACCCCTTTGATTTTGTATCCAAGTTTGGCTCTTTCGCGTTTGATAACTCCAATAAACTCAATAACAGCATCTATACTTCAGATGTACACTCAAGTTGGGATCTTTTGTGTTTGAATCATAAGAATAAGACATTAAACCCTTTATCTAGTTTGAATAGTGGTAGAAATGGTGGTATTTCAAGCATTAGAAGATTTATTCTTCAGTTTAATAGAGATATTCGGCTACATTGCGAGTGAATTCCACTTGTGTTTGCCTCTGTTGGTGTTGATTGTGAGGATAGCAATGGGTTGAGGAAAGATGGGGATGTTACCAAGGATGAAGGAGTAGTACCCATTAATGGTGTTGAATCCGAATGTCCAAAAAAAGTGCTAATTTTGATGAGTGATATTGGTGGGGTCACAGGGCATCTGCTGAAGCCATTAAGGCAACATTCAACGAACAATTCGGAGATAAATATAAGGTCATTTCGATTGATTTTGTTAGATAGTGTAGGATTTATATGTGTTAGCTATGATACAGAATGTGAGTGTATGTGTATGTTTGTGAATTATGTTTTATTAGTTTAAAGAAGATGTGCATTGTAGGTATTTGTTACTGATTTATGGACTGATCATACGCTGCGGCCTTTCAACCAATTGCCAAGGAGTTATAACTTCTTGGTGAAATATGACCCTTTATGGAGAATGACATATTATGCATATGCGCCTCGTGTAGTTCATCAATCCAATTTTGCTGCTACATTTGCTTTTATTGCTAGGTTAGACAACTTCAATAGTTGAATTTATAATGATGTCCTACTTTTGGCCTTCCCTTCTGCTGACAGAAAATACAATACTCAACTTGTATTAAAAAAAAGAACTTTTAGTTACTGCTGCAACGGGAGTATACAACAAGATTGTCAAGTTTTGCAAGCTAATATGTTCACAAATGGGAAGTTACTCCATTTTAATGTATCGAATGTTAATCTATATTTGATCATGGGAATAGCTGTATGATATATGATAAAGGACAAGTGTCCCTAGCATGTTGTCGAGTGTAATAACTCACTGTTATCTATCTTCTTGAAAAACATGTTGAAGGTCATTTTACTGAATTCACTATGAGGCTTCATGTGTATGTTGTTGAGTGTTAGCTAACTTGTACATTTGCTAACTATAGTTGCTTCTGTCATATACCTTCTCTCATACTGTGTGCAGGAAGGTTACAAAAGGTTTAATGAATTACCAGCCGGATATCATTATTAGTGTACATCCTCTAATGAAACATGTGCCTCTACGTATCTTGAGGTCCAAGGGGCTCTTAAAGAAGATTATATTTACTACTGTTGTAATGGATTTATGTACTTGTCATCCAACATGGTATATTTAACACACATATTAATTGATTTATTTATGCCCTCGTCATCTGACATTGTACATTTTGCACGTATTCACCAAATGTGTAATTTGGACACTAGTATTGATTTCCCCCCCACTTTCAGCTTTCATAAACTTGTTACAAGGTGCTACTGTCCATGGAAAAGGTTGCAAGAAGAGCACTGAATGCTGGCTTCCAACCATCTCAAATAAAAAAAATTGGCCTTCCTTTGCGATCGTCATTTGTGAAGCTTGTTTGCCCAAAGGTAAGTGCAGTTCCCCCACCTTACCCTAGTTGGACTATAAATTGAAACATTGAGTCTGTTATAATTGTGCATTTATTTTAAATGGACAGTAGTTCCTTAAATTATAAATGGCTCGTAGCTTCATTGTATTTCCATTTTTATTTTATTCCGTCATTAGTTGATTTTTTTTGTGAAAATAAGAGGATTATATGGTTGTGTGGTATCTCATAGGCGAGAGTTAAGAATTTTGATAAGGAAAATGAAGGATTTATAGAATATATATATATATAATATATATATATATACTAGTTTTCGAGAACGTGCGTTGCACGTTTGTCTCATATAATTATTATCAAACAATTCTAATGATCGGCCATTTCAACAACTTTTTTATCTTCTTCATTCTTTAACCTCTGCATGAAATCTAACAGAGAAATGTAGAAATGAAGGTAGAACATTGAAGAGGAGTCAATCTTTAGCTGCTTCCAACATTACAAGACATTTGTTAAGATATAGAAACCTGAATTCACTAACAAAATGTTATATCATCACAGTATTAATTTTGACAGTGTTTGCTAAGATTAGAGCCATTAGAACTTGGGACAGAATAACCCTGTAAAAAGAGCTCAAACTATAAAAACAAAAACCTATTCTACAACTTCATTTAGCTAAGAATCATCAAAAGAATGCAAATATTTCGGGACGACATCCACATGTTCTTATAAATAAGTTTTGTACCTGAAACAATTCCATCAAGTTGTCTTGCTTGCTCGGGGACTAACACCCAAGTAGTTTGTCTTGAGACCTGTGATACCAAACATCATAGCCATTGAGATCTGTTTAAGATCATTTTTCATACTCCCTATGTTAGCAAGGGATTGCACACTTAATTTAATAACAAGCCACGAGCAAATCTTGTATCTGATAACATGGCACCAAAGACACCGAAGATGACGGCTATGAAGCCATAGTAATCTATAGGAAGATCTTGTGGACCAACCAGTGAAGCCTTGTACAATTTCGCCATCATATTCGAGTAAAAATATTTAATGGGATTTGCAAATTCAATTGCTCTTTGGGTGACTTAAATAAGGGACCTTAGGTAAGGGAAGATGAAAAGAATCAAATTATTAAAGATTTTTTTAGCCAAAAATTTAAAAGACCCATCAATTTCCAACTTAATTGTCTGACCTTTTATCTTCATCAGTTTGCTCACAAACAAGAGATGAAGAAACAATTGAAGAAGTATTGTGCCTCGAGAAAAGGAAGAGTCTATTGACTTAAATCATAATTATGAGTATTTTTATGCAATGTTATTAATGTAGATGAAGATCAAAGGTCAAACAATTAAGTTGAAAATTGATGGGTCTTTTTAATTTTTGGCTTAAAAATCTTTAATAATTAGATTCTTTTCATAATTATGAGTATTTTTACTGCAATATTATTAATGTAGAACATATAATTGCTTTATATATATAAAGGGTAAAACGGTAATTCAACTTTTGACTTAAGTTCTTCCCACTTATAATATAATATATATATGATGATATATTTGTATGCTGGTTTCTGGATAATGTTGAGAGTTGAGAATAGAAGTGCAAACATTCTGCATAGATTCTGAACAGTTACGGCAGAAATGAATAGATTTCTTTCATTCGTCTCAATAGTTAATATGAGTATTTGTGGTTTTAACTATTTAAGACGGTGTCAAACTTATGTAGATATTAAGATGCGGCAAGACCACAATAGTTAAATCAAAAGTATTTAGTTTGATAAGAGAATCAATATGAATGCTTCTCGATTTAAGTACTCTGGTCGAGCCACATCTTAATATATTTATTTACATAATTTTGATACCATCTTGGTCAAGTACTGATGAAAGACTTCTTCTTTTTCAATCATCTAAAGAAAAAAAATCAATATTAATACTTAAAGATTGACATCTTATATGCCATCTTTCCTATTTATATAAAAATAGATGATGTGGAAACACACCAGTTCCATAGTTTTCAGGTTTATCACCCTCCGCATGAGACAACTTAAAAAGAAAGCAAATAGGTGAAGAAACAGAGAGAAATCAAGTTGAGGCCCTATGCAACTATTATTGAAAAATGTTAGAGTGAGTTAAAGTCCCTCATCGTTTCGGGAATGGACTGATAGTGTGTTTATATGGGCTTGGGCAACCCTCCCCTCATGAGCTAGCTTTTGAGATTGAGTTAGACTCAAGTGTCATATCTTTACATGGTAATAGCATCAGGTTAATCTTGGGTGTTCCCGGTAATAGTGTCAAGCATATTACATTTCACTAGCATTTCTCACCAATCACTCTCTCAGTTGCCAACCTTTCAGGTTATATAAAGATTCCTAGGAAAACTCCCACAGAAGAGAGAAACAATTTCCGATTTGTGTCACATTTTCATATTGCGCATTGATTTTGATTATATTATAATCTCCCTTGTATTAAAAAAAGAACTTTTAGTTACTGTTGCAACAGGAGTACACAACAAGATTGTCAAGAGGGACATTTTTTGTTTTCCAAGCTAATATGCTAAGTTACTCCATTTTAATGTATTGAATGATAATCTATATTTGATCACGGGAATAGCTGTAGGATATATGATAAAGGACAAGTGTCCCTAGCATATTGTCGAGTGTTATCATGAAAAACATGTTGAATGTCATTTTACTAAATTCACTATGAGGCTTAATGGGTATGTTGTTGAGTGTCAGCATGAAATGAATAAATTTCTCTCATTCAGCTCAATAGTTAATATGAGTACTTCTGATTTAACTATTTAAGATGGTGTCATACTTATATAGATATTAAGATGTGGCAAGACCACAGTAGTTAAATCAGAAGTATTCAGTTTGATAAGCGAATTAAAATGAATGCTTCTCGATTTAAGTACTCTGGTTGAGCCACATCTTAATATATTTATCTACATAATTTTGATACCATCTTGGTCAAGTACTGATGAAAGACTTCTTCTTTTTCAATCCTCTAAAGATTTTATTTTTAATATTAATACATAAAGATCAGCATCTTATATGATGTTTTTTCTATTACTATAAAATAGATGTTGTGGAAACACAACAGTTTTATAGTTTTCAGGTCCAGCACTCTCCGTAGGAGTCAATATGAAAAGAAGAAAGCAAATAGGTGACGAAAGAAAAGCAAGTCTAGTCTCTGTGGAACTATTATTGAAAAATGTTAGAGTGGGTTAAAGTCCCTCATCGGTAGGGGAATGGATTGGTGGTTTGTTTATTTGGACTTGGTCAATCCTCCCCTCATGAGCTAGCTAGTTTTTTAGGTTGAGTTAGACCCAAGTATCATATCTTTACAAAAATAAACTCTCAGCAATAAGAATATAAATTTGGTCTGTGCTGAACACAACATACCTTGGGAAGTAATAGTATCTCCTTACCATATGAACTGCGTTTTCAGCATATATAACTTTTATATTTAAATTATATAAATTGATTGCTTAAGGAAAACAAACCAAAAAAGTAGCTCATGATGGTCATTATCAATAATTGTGCAACAATGCTTATCAACTAGCTAGTTCCCATTCCCCCATGTCCAGGATCATGTCAAACTCAAGATTAGGTATTACTCTTTGCTAATAAGTATAATACATGATTTTAATTCAATTTTACCCTCTTTCCTTTTTATGTCAAAGAACTAACGGGCATGCTATTCAGACCATAGATAACTCTCACCTTTATTTATTACTGCTTGTGATTGTGTCGGGATTATGAATTATCCTAGTCAGATAGGACAGGAACAAGTGAAGTTTTGATGATAAACTTGGAGAAACTGAAATCATTAGGACTCTAGATTTATTAATACATCTAGTCATGAGGTAGAAAAGAGATGCTATCTAATGCTCAGTAAATATGTTGCTATATCTTTTAATTTCTCCACCATTTATAGAGATTCTCTTCTTGCACCTTATTTATTCATATCGAGAATTTTGACTGAATCAGCTTCAGATTTATAGAAACGGTTATTATTTCTGGATGGATGGCTGTGACAATATGATTAAAGTTTTCTAGATTGTTTTGTTATAAAATGCTAGGTTGAATTGAGGAAGGAACTTGAAATGGAGGGGCATCTACCTATCGTACTGCTAATGGGTGGTGGGGAGGGAATGGGGCCAATAGAGGCTACAACGGCTTGGGGAGCCAATAGGCCAGGTCCTTGTAATATGTGGGCGGAACAAGAAGCTTGCCGATAGATTGAATTCAGTAGACTGGAAAATTCATGTCCAGGTATGTCTCACTTGAAACTTTACTTTCTAGTAGGTTCTCTACTAGACTTTTATCGTATTATCTAAAAGGTGCATGTGTGAGGTTTGCTGCATATTCTTTATGAAGCTCTCCATTGACCAGTCAATCAACCCCTTTTCATCTATCATTCAAGTACGTAGTTCACTATAAGCTGTCAAACTTATTAAATTCCACCTTCATGCACCCCTAAACTTCATTTAAGTAGTTCACTATAAGCTTTTTATGTGGTGAATTATCTTCTTATATGCAACATTCATTTAGACTTCTTGTTGATAACATACTTTTCGACGTTACATAATCCAAGTGATTAAGTTCTGCGAGAAATATTAATCATGGAAGTTGTGTCAATATTGTCAGTCAAATTACAAGTGGTTTATAAGTCAATTGAGTAGTAATTTCCAGTATGCATGCTATGATCACTACATGACATCCAGTAGTAATTTTTCTATTATTCAAGACCTTGATTTGTCCTTGTGTCGTAGTCGTAGCTATCTCCTTTTTTTTTGTTAAATTAGGTCTTAGGCCTAACTCACACCCCAAAAGCTAGCTCAAAGGGAGGAGGATTGCCCAAGCCTTATAAGGAGTCCACCCATCTCATTAACCACCCCACCTCACGCCCAGTGCTTAGCATCTGGTGCGTGGGCAATTTGATTTTGGGGGCCCCAACATCGGGTGAGACGGGCCCTGCTCTGATACCATGTTAAATTAGGTCTTAGGCCTAACTCACACCCCAAAAGCTAGCTCAAAGGGAGGACCATTGTAGTGATGATCATATGGAGTAGGATAAGGTCTCAAGTTTTCCTGATCTTGTGAACTGGTATAGAATGAACTGTTGGCAGCAATGCCTGGAATGCCTTCTAGTTTTCATCCCTTCCAGTTCTCAGGATAGCCAATAAGTCGATAACAATTTTTCTTAACATGACCTTGTAGCTTACAAAAATCACAGTGATCATTGGAATTTTTTCTGAACTTCTGTTGTGACCCCTTTGCACTCCATAAGGCTGTAATATCGTTCCCTTCCACAATAGAATTAGGGACAAATCTACCATTTTTTTTACTTTCATCTTCAATGATCAGGGCATAAGCTTTATTGAGTGTGGGTTCAGAAGTCTTCATGAGAATCTGACGTCTTGCTTGATCATATGAATCATTTAATCCACTAAGAAACTGCAATAAACGAAGTTGTTGAAGGTGTTCGAAATTCTCCTTCCCCTTTGGACAGCCACAATTTTGTGATGGAACCATCACATCAAACTCTGCCCAAAGTTCCTTTAGCTTAGTGAAGTAATCAGAAACAGAATCTGTCCCTTGAGAAATCATAGCAATCTCTCTGTGTAATTGGAAAATTCGCATGCGATTAACTTTATCAAATCTTTCCTTCAAATCCTCCCATACGAGATAAGCATTGGATTCATACACTATGCCACTCAGAAGATTCGGTGCGACCGTATTCATGATCCAAGATAGAACCAAGGCATTGCAAGTTTCCCAATGTTCATGATGTTCATCGCGAAATGAATCCTTCTTGTACGCACCTGTAACAAACCCTAACTTCCTCTTAGCTTGTAGTGCAATTCGCATTGACCTCCGCCATAGCCCATAATTCTCAGATCCTTTCAATTGGACTGGAATTAACACAGAACCTGGAGTGTCCGAAGGATGTACATACAATGGATGAGTATGGTCTATTCTCTCTGCCGCCATGAAGACGAACGCTCGAACAGATCCAGAGAATGAGAAATTAAATCTTCATGTGAGAAAAAAAGAAAAACGAAGGTAACTTTTTATGGCTCTGATACCATGTTAAGTGACGTGAAGCTTCATCAATGGAGAACTATACAGTAGTTCCCATGGAAAGAAGAGGAAAACTCTAGAAAGTAATCAAAGATTTTATTTCAGCTAAAAAAGAATTGTACAGCTTTACATCATTTATATACACGACCTTTTTCTCCTAACTAACTTGCTTAATGACTCACTAACTTTATTTAACAAACTAACTGACTAACTGCTCAGCTGTCATTCTAACCACTAAAATATCTATATACTTTTACACTCCCCCTCAAGCTCAACAGTATGAAAAAGATTGAATACTCCAAGCTTGGATAATAGGAATGCATGTTGTGCTCGACCAAGTCCCTTTGTCAATATGTCTGCCAGTTGTAGATCAATCCTTACATGTTCTGTTTGAATCAACCCTTCTTGTATTTTTTCCCTGACGAAATGACAATCTATCTCTATATGTTTCGTCCTCTCATGATATATTGGATTGGTTGCTATCTGTATTGTTGCTTTGCTGTCACAACACATCTTCACAGGCAACTTCAACTCCCAATTCAATTCTGTAAACAACCCCACTAGCCACACTATTTCTGCAGTTGCACTAGCCATACTTCTATACTCTGCCTCTGCAGAGCTTCTGGAAATTGTGTTCTGCTTCTTGGCTTTCCAAGATATCAACGAATTTCCTATCTTTACTACAAAGCCACTAACAGACTTTCTTGTCATAGGACAAGTAGCCCAATCTGCATCACAATGCACAGTGAGTTCTTTTGATACTTTAGATGATAAAAGAATCCCTAAACCAGGAGCACTTTTAAGGTACCTCACCACCCTTAATGCTGCCTCCATGTGAGACTTCTTAGGCATGTGCATGAACTGACTGAGATTTTGTACTGCATAGGCTATGTCAGGCCTTGTCATTGTGAGGTATAGTAACTTCCCTACCAGCTTTTGATAGCTTGTTGGATCTTGAAGTGGATCATCTATATCACTTCTTACTTCCCTTGTTTTATCACATAACACACTGGTAAGCCTTGAATTAGTTTCAAGGGGTGTGCTGGCAGGTTTGGATCCTGCTAAACCAAGATCAGAGATTAAATCCAAAGTGAATTTTCTTTGACATACTGAGATGCCCTTCTTATTTCTAGCAATTTCAAGACCAAGAAAATACTTCATTACTCCCAGATCCTTAATCTTGAAATGTGTCTGAAGAAGGTGTTTGGTGTTCAATACCATAGAAGAAGAAGATCCAGTGATTAGGAGATCATCTACATAAACAAGAATGATCACGGTGTGGCCACTAGACTTCTTGGTGAATAAGGAGTAGTCATGGTGACTTTGGACAAAGCCAGAACTTAAGAGTGCCTCTGAAAGCTTCAAATTCCATTGTCTGGAAGCCTGTTTAAGGTCATATAAGGATTTTTGAAGCTTGCAAACCTTGGAAGGCTCCCTCTTGCTCAAAAAACCAGGAGGTTGCAGCATGTATACATCTTCCTCTAAGTCACCCTGAAGGAATGCATTGAACACATCCATCTGATGGAGTTCCCAATTCAACATGGCAGCAATAGCAAGAACTGATCTAACTGTAACCATTTTTACAACCGGTGAAAAAGTCTCCTGATAATCCAACCCTTCCTGTTGTGTATATCCCTTGGCCACTAGTCTAGCCTTGTACCTCTCCACTTTCCCTTCTGCGTTATACTTTACCTTGAAAACCCACTTACAGCCAATAGCCCTTATATCAGCAGGCATATCAACCAAACACCAAGTTTTGTTATCAGTGAGAGCTTGAAGTTCCAACTTCATAGCAGCTAACCAGTGTTTGTCCTTCATGGCTTCAATGTGACATGTAGGCTCTTTGATTGCTGAATAATTGCATATAGAATGATAATATGAAGTAGCTAAGGATGCATAGGACATATAATCAGACAAGGGATATAGACAAGCATTAGATCTAGATTTTGTATTAGAAGGTAGAAGTGTATGTATAAAATCATGCAACCAGTTTGGAGGCTTAGGCACTCTTTTTGTCCTCCTAGGTTCCAGAGGTTCTGGTGGAGGTACTACTATATGAGGTGCCACTGGAGGTTGTGGTCCAGCATCATGTGAAGCAACTTCCCCTATTGTATCCAAATCTAAGAAAGAATCAGTAGTGTCGGAGACTGTGATGCTAGGAAAATCTGATACTTGCAAGTGAGAATCAGTAGATGAATCTGATCTAGACATTGTTTGGAAAGGAAATATACCTTCCTTGAATACAGCATCTCTACTAACAAACAATTGCTTCATGTCAATGCCATAAAGAAGGTAGCCTTTCTGTGTGCTAGAATAGCCTAAATGAACCGCCTTCTCAGCCCTCAGCCCAAACTTGTCACAAATATCCTTGGTGATAGTTGCATAACACAAGCTACCTAGAACTCTCAGGTGATGTATATGTGGCTCCCTTCCATAGAAAACTTCAAAAGGTGACTTGCTAAGCAAGGATGAGGAAGGTATTCTATTGATCAAATAGACAGCGTTTTGAACACATAACCCTCAAAATCTTAAGGGTATATGACCTTGGAATCTAAGAGATCTTGCCACCTCGAGAATTTGTCTATGTTTCCTTTCAACCACCCTATTCTGTTGGGGTGTGTGAACACATGAACTTTGATGAACAACTCCTGCAGACCTGAATAAATCTTTACAGTGTGCATTAAAAAACTCAGTTCCATTGTCACTTCTGAAAACTTTGACACATGTAGCAAACTGATTTTTTATTAGCAACAAGAACTCTTTGATTACAGTACTAACATCACTCTTGAGTTTCAATAAGAACAGCCAAGTCATCCTACTACAATCATCTACTATGGTAAGAAAGAATCTATTCCCATCATATGTGGGAGTTTTGTAGGGACCACAAACATCTCCCTTTGAGCTAGCTTTTGGGGTGTGAGTTAGGCCTAAGACCTAATTTAACATGGTATCAGAGCCAGGCCCATTCCAATTTGTTGTTCACCGATGATGGGCCCCCATTTAAAAGTGTTCACGCTCTAATTGAGGTCTGGGCGTGCGGGGGAGTGTTAAGATGTCCCACATCGGTAGAGGAATGGGAATTTGGTCTCCTTATATGGACTTGGACAAACCTCCCCTCATGAGCTAGCTTTTGGAGTGTGAGTTAGGCCTAAGACCTAATTTAACATTTTTTTTTTGTTATTGCAGGAATCTGGAAATGTGGCATATATTGTCGAGAAGGGATGCGGGAAATTCTCAAAATCACCAAAAGAGATAGCCAAAATAGTTGGTGAGTGGTTTGGTCCGAGACAAGATGAACTAAAACTGATGTCTCAAAATGCTATAAGGCTAGCAAAGCCTGATGTTGTATTTAAGATTGTCCATGACATGCATCAACTGCTCAGATAGAGAAGCTTTGTACCACTTGCTTAAATTTAAATTTAATTCTATCAATTCAACTTTTCCATCGTTCACTTCCTTTTTTGTATCTATTTCCTATCTGTTCATTTGGTTAATAGTGCACTTCGAATCATCTGGATTGGTTTCAAACATTGTCGACCAACGAAAAAAAAGTCCTTCAGCTCAGTGAAGGTGAATTTTGAGATTCTATTACAGCTAAGTCGATCTCGAGTCTTCTAATTTAGGAATTCATAATCAATCTATCTCTATATATATAAACAACATATCGTGTAAATTTTCTTACAAAAAAAGGACAGTTAATAATCTGGTCCAAAAATGTTCATACTGCCAATGATTTAGCTCAAAAATGTCATTATTACTTAATAGGTCAAAATACCCTTTTCTTCGTAAAAATGCTCTATCCCTATTAAAGAATTTAGTTCTTGTTTCTTTTCTTTTAAAATCACTTTAATTAATAAATACATAAATAGGAAATTATCATTTTTTCTTCTTCTTAAAATCATTTTAACAATTAAAAAAGATAATTCAATGTAAATTTTAAACTGAAAATATATTTTGTATATATAAAATCATAATAATCTTCATTAATTTTTATTTAGATAACGATAAAAAAATTTCTAATAAAATATATAATATTTTTATTTCTTAATGTTATCATGTCAAAGATAGCAAATCTTGTGGTCTTAACCGGAAAAATGTGAATTAAAGCATAGGAGCCCTGTGTAACAACCTTTCAAACAGACGAAAAGTGTTAGTTACAATGTCACTCCCGTACGTCTCTGAAATATACTCTATGAATTTAGATGTCAAATAAAAAGGCACTATTCACGTTTAAGCTTTTTTTGGTAATGTCAGTCAACTTCAATATTAAATGCATTTCAACTCCAAACTCTTCAGTACACATTTTCTCCCCTTTTTACAACCTAAGAAAACCACCAAAAGCCTAGAGTTTTTTCTAACAAATTTTACTAGCTTTATCTAGTTCAGAGCACCAATTATATTTTTCTTTATTACAATTATTTTTCGGTAACTTTGTTTGTGAGTTTTTTAAGATATGATTTGGAAATACAATGTTGGATTAGAGCTTATAGGAGTTTTTGTGTTTATATGGGTTGCTTCTGCTGAAGTTACTCAGGTAAGCCTTAGTAATTTTCTTTTTGGCGTTTTTTCTCTGTTCTAATTTATGTTGCACCGTTGGAATTTCAAGAGTCAACAACGAATTTCTTTTTGATATTTTAAGTTGTTGTAGTTATTATGATTTATTTTATACTACTAATATAAAAGCTTTTGTGACCGAATTCATGGTAAACTTTTAGAAGTTTGAATCACAATATTCCAACTGTGCCACATAAATTGTGATGGGACAGAAAAAGTATATAGTTGGTTTATTTTGTGGAGTGCTTGTTTCTTTTCATAGCTGAATGCGAAATTTGTTTTCTTATACAACAATCAGATATGGAAATATTGATAAGAATTATTATAACCTTAAAATTTCCTTTTCTTCTTTCGTAATTTGGTTCTAACATGAAGAACATTATAGAATAACATGTAGTCTGGTTCATTAAGTCTCGCAAAAATGCGAAAGAGAAAGGTAAGGGTTTGCAGTGAAATTTTGCCCCATATATTGGTAAGCAGTGGAAAAGGTTTGTTTCTATAGTCAAGCAACTGAAATCATTTGCATAAGGAAGTTCAAAAATCTAAACATTGTTGAAATGTACTTGGTAATAATCAGGCAAAGTCATGTGAATAGCTGTCCAAATTTCAGGTAGTAGCATTATGTAGAATTATTTTTTGTCGTTGCGATCATCATCATACAAGGTCTTATGAATTATACTGCCTGTAGAATATCCATTGTATTTATACATTAAAAGAACATCATTTGATTAGTCATCGGCTGTGAGATGTTATGTACCTTATTCTGGTTTCTGTTGGCGTAGTTATCTTATTATTATCTTTATCTACTATCAATTGTTGTGAAAGAAATGAGAGGCAACAAATTTACCATGCACTATTGCGATGTTTTATTGGAATGATATATATAAGAGTACATTGAGGCAAGTTAGTCTAAAACCAACATTTTGCTAAACGAATTATGTCAGTTTTATAAATTTTCCATTAATGGTATCTTAACAACAATTACTTGGGGAGTATTGATAAAGAAAGCTTTACAGCTGCTGCAAAAGGGAAATTTAGAATGTTTTTTCATTATGTTGTAGTTCCTATATATGCTGAAGGTGTTGATCCTTTCTTTTAGTATGTATCTAAACAACTTTTCCTTTTGCCGTGCACTGGTTTCTGTTTTTTTTTAATCTCGATTTCGAAGATTTGCAATCATATAATGCAGTGGTTTTTGGACAGGAAATACTAAGATAACACTGTTTATGTCCTGCAGAAGATTTTTGTAGAGTACAAACAACTTTTTGCGGTTACATATCTGGGGATCTCTCTTATGGCAATCTTCCTGCCTGTAGCAGTTTGTAAAGATCGGTTATGCAGTTTATTAGAGCAGAGTCCCTTGAAGAAACTGTACACTGATAATCTTCTCCTCGATGATGACTCAGTTCTAGGTGTGCCACTTAAACTCAATGATATGCATGATCATCCTGAAGGAGCTTTGAAGGATTATTCTATAGCAGGCATGGATTACAACGACTCGGAAGAAGGCTTTCCATTGGTTGATATTAACCATAAAGAGGAGCTCCACTTTCTTAAAAAGGGTGATGAACATAACTCATGGGACCTTGTCAAATGTAGCTTGTATCTTGCTCCCATATGGTTTGCAACAGAGGTAACTGTTCTGTCTATAATAATCTAACACATTTATATTGAACAATATACTAGTACTTAAATCAAACATTTCTGTCTATATCTCCACCCTCTCCCCTAAAACAAAAACAAAGCAAAATAGCGAGCAAAAAGAGGAAAAACTAAGCTGGCAGATGTGTTCTGGAAGGGATATGTTTCACTGCCCAATCCTTAATCGATTTTGCTTCAAGATTCATGGTCATACTCATTTGTTTAACCATGTACTAGATTTTATGGTGTCTTGGTTTTAGAAAACAAATGTTTGTTGCTTGATTAAAATATATACGAAGCATTAAGCATCTGTAAGATCTCCTGTTAGGAACTCTAGAAAATATTAAATGATTATTTAAAAAATAGTTCCAAACAGAAAATTCACAAAGAGTTTTCTTTACTTGTAAAGTAAAAACCAGAAAGATCACAAAGATGGAGAACTTGTTTTGTCCATATTTAGAATTTCGCAATCGATATGTCCTTTCCTATTCTTGAAAATGTATGATGGACGAGAATGGGGAGACAATGAATTCACACACTTGCTGAGCAGTCAAGTTATCATCATTTGAGTTGGTCTGATTATGGATCAAAATGGCCATGTATCCAGATCAATGGCTGTTACGTGCCATATTCTGTCTTGATCTAGATGACTGGCTGTTATTTGTCCTATTCTATCTCTGCTAGATAGATTATGTAGTTAGTACTTGCATTCCCAACTTAATTGCTTTATGGTTTGCAGTATTTTTCCAACTCTGCACTGGAAAATACGAGTGTGGCTAGTGCTACCATTTTGACGTCTACATCAGGCCTTTTTACGCTTCTTTTTGGGGCAGTTCTTCTCCTGAATTCAATAGATATTTCAAAGATGGTTTCTGTTATAGTTAGTATGAGTGGTGTAGCGCTTACTACGATTGGAAAAACATGGGCTCCAGATGAAATGCTGAGTGTATCTGTGTAAGTTTTAAATAAGCATCTGTTTATCTGTATTAAGGTCTTGTTACTATGTCTTGAGATTTTCCAAACCAACCATTTTTATTATGCAAACTTTCCAACATTCATTTAAGATATTATATGCTGAAAAATGCTATCCATACTAGTGTCAGATTTTTGTAGAGGATTTAATTGTTTCACTAAGATGATATTTGAAGTACATGAGGAATAAACTACATTTGCAGCGGTAGAAGATGCTTTATTCAAGTTTACCATCTATAGCATCTTAAATTCTTCAGTACTGCAACATTTTGTTCTTCCATTATACGATGATATGTTATTACTGCAAAAGTTGTGCTTCTATATTACTTAAGACAAAATAACCTGCCCCTCTGACAAATAAATTCCACAATATATTTACTTCATTTCTGGTCATAGCTAACCTGTCTGGTTCTTGACATAATTGGCTTTTCAATTTTTATGGATTACAAATATTAGGGAATTCTCAATTTACTTCCATCTGCTACTTTTTTTGGCTAAAACTAGTGCATCATTCTTGTGGGTTCATCGTTGCTGACAGGACTGCTTAACATTCCATTATCGGCGATGTTTTTGGTCTTCTTTCAGCAGTGTGTTATGGCCTATTCACAGGTAGGATATTTATCAGGTTTGGGATGATATTGTCGCTTCTATTTTACATTGATAATTCTAGTTTCATGGTTCTTATTTTGATTTGTGTACGGTTTTCTTGATGTACTCAGTGCTCCTCAAGAAATCTACTGGATCAGGAGAAAAGGCATATATGGAGAGGTTCTTTGGATATCTAGGCTTGTTCACTTTGTTTGGCCTTTGGTGGCTTGGTAATGTACATTTTGGAAATCACTGACAGCATGACTTTCATAATTTTTCTTTCATAATTAGAGATGCTGCCCATTCTTCTCTCTGTTTGGTCTATTAAGAAGTAATAGCATTCTTATGAGTTGGTATAAATTGAGAAGCACAAGAATTGAACAATGAAATCAGTTCTTGATCCTTTTAATTTGTTTGGGAACGGAGGTGGATGCAGAAAAAACCCCAAGAATATATCAAAGGGAAAGAAAGAGGGAAAATATAGCTAAAGATTAAATTCTTGGGGTATCTAATAAAAGGTAACACCATTGTTCTTGTAAGGAAGGCAATTTTCTTTAGATAGTGCTCAAATTTTGAAACTGATTTCATTTAGTTCTTTTGGGACTCTTAGGTTTGGAGTTGATCTCTTTGTGCCTCATAATTGTCTTTGTGATGAAAATGTGTTCTTTTGGGACTTCTAGGTCTAAGTTGATGTAACAATGATATAGTGTTCCATTTAATAGCACCATTCTAGTTTAATCATCCTAGTTTTGACTTGGAATGGAGTTTAAGAGTAGGTGAAGAGTTGAAGGCTTCATGTAGAAATTATAATATATTGGAAGCTGGTCCAATTACAGTTTACTTCTTACAGAGTCTGATCTTTTATAAGGATAGAAGTTTGATATTTTTGATGCATCTTGAAAGGGAAAGACAAACAATCTTTTCCGTAATACGTGGAATGCAAATATTTGGTAAGCCAGTGGAAAGAACTTCCAGAATTCAAGTGTGATGCAACCAGTCATATCATTTCCATCCTTAATTTGAATATTTACCTAAAATAATTGGTTGTGTATTACTGATTCTTATCACACCCTATTATATTTCGCAGTGTGGCCATTAAATGTTGTTGGGTTGGAACCTAAGTTTTATTTCCCAAGCTCAGCTTCTATTGCCGAGATTGTGTTGCTGAATGGATTTATAGGGAGTTTTCTCTGTGACTACTTATGGTACGTACGAGCACTTATCCTTGTAAAAAATAAGAATAGCTAACTTGTCTCGAATTGATTGTAAACAAGATACATGCTCCAAAAATAAGTTAACTTAAACTATTTGAAATGAGATAAACAATTAAATAAGGAAAATTTGCCTGAATCTCGAGATTCTTTATCATGTAATAATAAGGAAAACTTTCTATACTATTGATCTTGTTAAGAAATCTCCATCAATAGATATCTCGAGTTGATGTAACTGAGTGACGAGTAAAGTAGAGGAAAGAAACTTGAGTAGTTGCAACTGAATGGGAAAAGATATAAAGATGGTCCATTCCATCATCTAGGTCTGGTTGCAATTAGAATATAGCAACTTCACTAGCTAATCGACTAAACCAACTTCTAGCCGACCAATTAACTTAACTAAGCTCAGAAACTGTTTTCTAGATCACACCACAGCTATGATTTATCACATTGCTTACCTCCCTTATTCCACTCTTGTTTCTTCCACACCATGTTTAGTAATCCTAAAGTTATACGACAGAAGATATTCTTCACACCCAGCTTGCATAGGAAGGATTCATGCCAACTCTTTTCTAGGCTCTTAATCAGGATATCTGTCAGTTGCTCCTTTTTGTGAACGTATTGTCTACTAGTAACACAAACCTTGACCTTCTTCCTTATGAAATGACAGGCAAAACCCATAGAAAACATCTAGAATATGAATAAAGTTGCATTAAATCTTGACTTCAAATGAACCCATTTGTATCTTTAATTTGTTAGATCCACCTTTTTCATTTGCTGCTAAGGTTAAGATAATTTTTATCATCTCGATTACTCAATACATATTAAATAACACTAGAGAAAACATTTCCTGGAGTTGAGCCTTCCTCTCTGCACATCAGCTAATCAGATGATAGTGGAGGCAAAATGAAATAAAACCGTAACGAGAGCAAACTAATTAGCTGGGACAAACTGTTCAGAGTCCTTATTTTTGCTATATTGAAGATCACTGTCTTAAATTTGTGTTGCTCAAACTCTTCCAGAATCTGCCCTTCTCTTTTCTCTACATTGATATCTTCTTTTGCTCTATATGTTTTTAGATTAACACACGTAATTTCTGGAAATATGAAACAGGGCTCTTTCAGTAGTATGGACAACACCATTAGTTGCTACACTGGGCATGTCATTGACCATACCCCTTGCCATGATCGCTGACATGCTAGTTCATGGACGTCGTTACTCTGCAGTGTACATTCTTGGATGCATTCAGGTTTTTCTTCAATAAAGTAATTACTTTTCTACATGCTTGGAGTATGTTTTAGGAACTGAGAAAAATTAACATGTTACAAACTCAAGTTCATTAACACCACTCTTTTCTGCTTCTGTTTTCAAGGTTTTCGCTGGATTTGTTATAGCTAACCTATCTAACAAATGTCCATGCCGTAGAAGGTGAGCATTTTTTAGTCTGAAGTGTATAAATATAAATACTACGGTAGAAAAACACAGTTTTCTTCCCTATGATAATATTATGATTAAATTGTAATAACAACATTTCAATTTTCAAACTGTATATAGTTTGTTAAATTTTTTTTGCAAATGTCCAAAACCCTTCCTACTTCTTTATTATATTGGGGATTTTTTTCTCTTAATCGGCTAACTCCATAAAGGGATGGTGGGCGGGGGTAGAGCCTTTAGCGCCAATGTCGATGGAGCAAAGGTGTGTGTTTATGGTATGGAATAGGAAGAGCCAAAAATGGAAGAGATGTTTGTTAAGGTCGGCTTTGATGAAAGAAAAAAAGGAAGCAAGTTTAGCGAACATAGAGATGGATTTTGGTGCAAGTTAAACATCAACTCAAGAAAGCGATTAACGAATGGGGATAGGCCCGGAAAAGGCATTGCCCCTTAGACGAATAATATGACCACTAGCCTTCAAGCTCGTTTCGTAAGACAAAACTTCTACCGCTCTTAGTTCTTGGATCGATCAAGTTTTGAATAACTTTGTAGTCAGATCGTTCATGTGTTTCGGATGTGAAGTCTCCTTCGAACCTTTAGATAAAGATGCTATTGAGATATTGGGCCCTTATGGTATCTCGTACACATTTCAACGACTGACCGAGCAAATAAGTCAACTTCAAAGTGGATTTATTGTGCGAAGAGTACGTTATGATCTGTGGTCGTCTGTTGATAGATCTAAAGCTTATGACGTTCAGGCTATTGACTTTTTATCTACATCTTCCCTCGTAGAGTGGTTCTTTAAAAAAAATAAAAAATTGAGTGACTTTTTAAAATAATTATTATTAATTGAAACATATATCTACTACTTAACAAATTACTACTAGCAATCTATTGGATCAACATTGTTTGAATCATTACCTTTTCAAAGTAGAGAGAATCTATGGATTTTCATTTTTTTTATTGACAAAACAATGTTCATAGCTTCTTTAGCATGTTAACAATGTATAAATATTTGAATTATTACTTTTGGACTATCTAAAGAGGAGAGAGCAATGACCAACAAAAATGACAAAACTTTGCTGACCATTCCTTGAAGTATCAATTCAAATCATATGACAAAATGTTGTACTATATATATATAATATTATCTCGTCTCAATTTATGTGGTATCATTTAATTTAACATAAAAAAAAATTAAAATAGTTTTAAAATTTATGGTCTAAAACAATCTTAGAAATTTTTCTGACTATAAATCATTTCAGAGGTTAATAATTAAATTATTTTTAATCAGTATAAAATATGACATTAAAGTATATCATATATGTTGAGACTAAGGGAGAAATTACTTCTATTTGAGAATATAAGTTTTGTTTTTCAATTAAAGAGTTATTTATATGGATGCTCACTCTTATTTTAATAATTGTCTATAAAAATTACTTGTGTTTCTTTTAGAATAAAAATATCATTCATCTACTTCTATTTTTCTCAAAAGAATATTAAACACGTCAAAGACTTTCTTCTCTCTCAACTGGCATTTTATGAAACAAGAGTAATTTTAATATGCAATTGATGGAAATTAACTCCAAGAATAAAAATACGAATGATGGAGTAACATAAAATTTCATTTTTGAAAATTATTCTAAGAGAAATAAAATCTCAAAATCTCAAAAAGAATGTAAATCAACTATTTAAAAAAATTGGTGAAGTGTAGATTTGAACATACATAGTATTATATTATTCTTAAAATATTTGATTTGGAAAAAAAAAAGTCTTGAAAAATTTCTTGTGAAATTCATTCACAAAATTTTGAACAGATGATTTTTAGTGGGCCCAATAATAAAATATGGCTAGTTAATACCTCACCTACCACACTACCACCTACTATATGAATTTTTCAACTACCAGTTCCGCACCCCCGAAAAATGATATCAGAGCTATGGATGTTAAGAAATATAAGAAAAAACATACGAGTAGAAAAATGAGAAATATAAGAAGAAAATTAAACAAATTGTATCCGCAATACAAACAACTCATTATCACAAAAACTGATAACGACTACTAACGTATATATTACTTCACATTTTTCACAATTACAGACAACGGCTCTCTTCTTCTTCTTCGTTTTCTTGATAAAGGTTTAAATTTTTGATCGTTTCGAGTGTGGTGGCGAAGACAAGCAATGGCTGCGAATTCATCGGGGTTGGAGACTATTCAGGCCGGAAAATTGAATGCTGAAGACGACGGGCACTTTCTAATAACTCGAATTGGTCTCTGCTCATATACTCGATTTCTCATTCCTCCAAACTTGTGAGTGTTTCTCTGTTTTTTGTCTCTATTTATTATGTGTAATTTTTTTTACTGTAGGAAAATAATTGGAGTACTGGGTGTTATCTTCTTTTTTGTGTATTTTTTTTATTACTGGCTTGATGATTCACTTTTCTGTATGTTGGTTATGGGGTTTCTTGTATAAATTTGTGTATGCAAGGAAAATGTAGGTGGGTTTTGTGATTGAAGTTACTGGGTAAAAATTGAAGTTGTGAAAATCAAATGAAGTGATTTGAGGGTTTTTGATATGAGGGGATTTACAGAATTTCTTTTCTTTTTTTTGGTCGAGATTGTGATATTTGGAAGTTGAATTCTTCACTGTTTTGTAGCAGGAAATGCTTTAGTTATCTAGGGATTTGTTTAATCTTTTTAAAAATTATGTCTATTCTTTTAATGGTTAAAAAGTATTATTAATGGAAAATTTGAAACAACTTCCCCAATTCCTGCCTTTTTTTTAATCAAACAAGCAAGTTTAACTTTTCATAGCAGAAGAATTCATTTCAGCAAACACAACACCATTAAAATACAAAATAGCAGTGATGTATCTAGTGCAGCAATTGAAGAACACCCAAAGGAAAATACATCCAACAAACAAAGCCATCATGTGTTTAGTATTCCTCGTGATCATCATCCTCTCCTTCTTCCAATTAAGCACCAACCTCCTCGTAATCCTTTTCCAAAGCAGCTAGATCTTCACGTGCTTCACTGAACTCACCTTCCTCCATACCCTCACCAACATACCAGTGCACAAAAGCACGCTTGGCATACATCAGATCGAACTTGTGGTCAATGCGTGAGAAGACCTCAGCAACACTGGTTGAGTTGGAAATCATACATACACAGCCCTTTGCACCTTGGCAAGATCACCTCCAGGAACAACAGTTGTTGGCTGATAGTTGATACCACACTTGAATCCAGTATGGCACCAGTCAACAAATTGGATGGTGCGCTTAGTCTTGATGGTAGCCACAGCAGCATTCACATCCTTTGGCACAACATCACCACGGAACATAAGGCAGCAAGCCATGTACTTGCCGTGGCGAGGATCACACTTGACCATCATGGAAGATGGCTCAAAAGCATTGTCGGTGATCTCTGCAACTGGCAGCTGCTCATGGTAGGCTTTCTCGGTTGAAATGACAGGAGCATAGGATGCAAGCATAAAATGAATCCTAGGGTAGGGAACAAGGTTGGTCTGGAATTCATTGACATCAACATTCAGGGCTCCATCAAACCTCAAAGAAGCAGTAAGTGGCGAGATAACCTGTGAAATAAGACGGTTAAGATTGGTGTATGTGGGGCGCTCAATGTCCAATGAGCGCCTGCAAATGTCATAGATAGCCTCATTGTCAAGAAGAATTGCGACATCAGTGTGCTCAAGAAGGGAGTGGGTTGACAGGACACTGTTGTAAGGTTCCACCACAGAGGTTGAGACCTGTGGTGATGGATAAATGGTGAAACCAAGTTTTGATTTCTTTCCATAGTCCACAGAGAGACGCTCCAGCAGAAGTGACCCAAGACCTGAACCAGTTCCACCACCAACAGCATTGAAAACCAGGAAACCTTGAAGACCAGTGCAGTTAGCGGCAAGCTTCCTGATACGATCCAAGCAGAGATCAACTATCTCCTTCTCAATTGTATAATGTCCACGGGCAAAGTTGTTGGCTGCATCTTCTTTGCCACTGATGAACTGCTCAGGGTAAAAGAGCTGCCTGTATGTTCCTATCCTGACTTTGTCAATGACAGTAGGCTCAAGATTCACAAAGACAGCACGGGGAACATGCTTTTCAGATCCAGTTTCACTGAAGAAGGTGTTGAATGCATCATCACCTCCTCCAACTGTCTTGTCGCCTGGCATCTGGCCATCAGGCTGAATGTCATGCTCAAGGCAGTAAAGTTCCCAGCATGCATTTCCGACCTGAATACCGGCCTGACCAATGTGGATCGATATGCATTCTCTCATTTTCGCTGCTTTTTTTTTTTTTTTTGATAATCGAGAAATATGTTTGTGACCCGCCCTTTGGACCAATCACAGCCTTCTAAACTCGGTGGATAATGAGCCCGCCCCTCTACCCTTCTCCACTTAAATACCAGGCTTCGCTTTGCATGATGTGGGGCTTGAACCTGCGACCTAAGCCACAAATCCTCCACCTTTTGCCACTTGAGCTAGGCCTTGGGGGAATTTTCGCTGCTTTTTTTAGAAATCTTCAAATTTCAAATTCAAAACGAAAGGACGTTTATCAAGACGCTTCTTCCGACGATTTTCAGATCTGATAATTCCTGCCTTTTATTTATCTGTCCACTTTGCATTTTGAACATTTGAAGAAAGTTCTAATGTTTGTGTTATTAGGTTGAAGAAAAGTTTTCACAGTTGGGTACCTTTTATTTTATAAGCTGTTTTGCAATGTAAGTAAATTGAAAAAAAGATTGTTTTTTGTATCTGAAGTGTTGTGACTAACTAACTAGGAATCATTTTTGGCTTTGGAAGGTACCATGTACATCCAAGATTGTAAGTATTAAGAAGAACATTTCTATACTTGCAACAGTAATGCAGTTTCCACAGAGACTGCTGTTCTGCCAGCATCCTCCTTTGTCAGACCAAGCAGCAAACTTGTTTCTATTCAAACTTTTGTTCCTAAGATCACTGCGATTCCTCTTCCTGCCACTTGCGGCATGGACATTTCTCCATCTCACTCAGATGGATCATTAGTCTCCATGGATGAATCTCTGTCAACTTCTGACACAGTGAGAAGTCCGGAAGCCAGCTGCAGTTGATTCCATCGAGAAGAAGGCGTGTAGCACCCTCTACATCTCAAAACATGTCAAAGCAGCAGGTTTTGATCTTTTCAGCAGAGAGTAGTTCTTGTTCCTGCAGCAGATGTACTTGTGGACTTGGAATCAGGGGATAAAATAGTCAACATTGATAAGAACCTTCATTTTAATTCATTGATCCCTTTTACCTAGCATGATCAGTTGGCTTTTGATTAGTCATCCATCATTAGAATTGAAAAAATGATTTTTTTGAGTTTGATTGCTCAACATGGATTAAAATCCTTCAAAATTTCCCGGATCGATCATTTTAAATGTGAATGCCTGCTCGTTCCTTCCTATTGTTGAATATAGGTGTTCCTTTTCTCATCTACTTTTTCTTGATTAATTTGTGAAACTTCAGCATAACTTGTGTCCTTTTAGTATAGTGATTTATTTACTCAGAACCATGTACATGTCTCAGGATCAAGATTGATGGGATAATACGAGACCCTTGGTTCGTTCCTTTTCATTCCCTTCATTGTGAAAGATTGGAGAGACAACTACCTTCATTAGGTACGAAACACAATATTTGATAATTACTCTGCCCAACAAAGTTTTTATTGCGTCTTCTTGTTGTTAAATATATGAATCAAATTGTTTAAGTGCATTTTTCTAACTTTGTTTTTTTTAAGGCGGGCAGGGCGGGGGATCGAGGCTGGAGGGAAGGGGCCTCGATGAGTGCCGGTGCCTCAAGGTGGGGGTGAGGAAGGGGGCCTCGAGGCACGACGGTGCCTCGGGGTCAAGGTGGGGAGGGGGCCTCGGGGCACGACGATGCCTTGTGGAGGGGATGGTAAAGGGGGCCTCAAGGCACGACGGTGCCTCGAGGAGGGGGGGCTCAAGGCACGAAGGCACGAGGCGGGGGATGGGGGGCCTCGGTGCATGACAGTGCCTCGAGGTGGGGGGAAGGGGGCCTCGATTCACGACGGTGCC
>JAJOOO010001646.1:0-58520 GCA_029582685.1 Solanum piurae
CCACTAGTCTATGCTAAAAGCATCTTAAGGAGTCATCTAAAAAGTATGATCATTTACTACCCATGATGGCTACATGGTTTATGGAGACTTGAGTTAATATGAACTCGCATCCCCATATCGGTGCTCAATACTACTCTCAAAATATACTTAGCTCATATGTTTTTAAAATAACTTCTTTCTTTGGTTTGAGATAATTACTCAAAACTTAACTTAAAAGTTCTCTTGGAATCGATGTTCCCTTTCCTTGCTCAAATGTGAAAATATTTATAAACCCTTTGGGAATACTTAGTTCCCTAATATCTTTTTGAGAAATGAACTCAACTCTTTACTCTTTTCTTAACTTGAAACTTAAGTCTTAAAACAAAGTTAAAACATTTGTAAAAGACCCTTGAAAACTTTGATAACTTCACTTTACTTGACTCATAACTTCATTTGAATTAACTGTTAACTTTCCTTGAATTGAACTATGGATTCAAGGGTTATGATTTGTGATAGGAAAGGTCTCTTGATGTTTAGGAATGATTTTGAATAGCTAAACTTGAAAAAAGTTACGAAATGACCATCTTGGAACAAGTCCGCGATGCGGAGATGCTCCTAAATAAATACTCACAAAATTAAATTTTGAGACAGTAGAGTCCGCGTCCTCTCCGCGACGCGGAACAGATTTTTGTTCACAGGAAGAACAAGTCCGCGACAAGGACTTGTTTCATGTAAGCTGCCCGACTTTTTCCTTCTTCATTTTTCACCCTCAATCCACCTAAAATTCGATTATCTTCCTCAAATTCGTTTTAAATCCCGATGTCTAGCATGTATACTCAAGAAACTAACTCAAAGAAACCCTAAACTCAATGTAAGGATTTCATAAAACTTCTCAATTCGTCCTAATTCGTCACAAGCATTCGAATTCAAGAATATTCATCAAGAACATTAATTTTCCAACTCTTCTAGGACGAATTTCACTGAAGTAAACATGCTTCGCGCGTGGGTGAATGAACCCAACGCTATGAGAGACTAACATACCTTGTAGGATCAATTCCTTGGCGAATCCACAACCAAAATCGATCGTTGTTGGCGAATCTTGTTTTTTCTCTTCTCGTTTCTCTTGCGTTCTTTCTCAAAAATCCCTAACTCTATTTCTCGAAAGCGTAAACTGAACCCAGTCAGTTTAGCCCCTAAAATTATTACCAAAAATGAATTAGTTAAGTTGGGTAAGGAAAAGACCAAACTATCCCTTAAAAATCCGGATTGAACTTTCCTTTTTCCAACAGCCCAACTTCCAAAGGGTATAACTCACTCATCCGAACTCGGAATCGCCCAACCTTGGTGGCATTGGAAAGATCATTCCAAGAGATTTTTAACCATATCTGGAACTACACCTAACTTATCTTGAGCTAGGAGTTATGGTCGTTTGATGTTGACCAAAAACTCACTTTTGCTAACTTAACTAAATTTCCAGATTTTTAATTCTTCCCAAAAATGACTATTTCCCAATTTAAGCTTATTCCTAGTTATTTCAATTTGCGAGATGTTACAGGCTAGTGGTTGATTTCAAGATTCCCGAACTTTGGTGAGTCCTCATGCTTCGAGGACGGATGTTAGTTGTTTCACTTTCTTTCATGTATTTTACTTTTGGGCATGATGTATGGGCTAGGCCCAATTTCATTCTACTGTATTAGATGGTTATATTGAGACAAGTGTTTTAGACTTTCGCTTTTCTTTTATAAAACTATTGGACTTGGACTACTGTTTTACTTCTATTGTTGTATTTCTTATGTTATGAATGCTAAGTGTCAGGTATGGGGTCCTATACGCCATGTTACATCTAGGGGGTACTCCTGGGTCGTGACAACATCTTTTCACATGATTCTTGTTTCATCGCGAATTAATTATTATGTTATGTATTGTATTTTATTTTGTACTTACATTATTATGTTATGTATTGTATTGTTATCTTGTATTTAAATTATCATATTATGTGTTGTACTTTTAGATTAAAATTTCAATTACCATTTTAATATTGTGTATACTTTATAGTGAAAATAATAATAAAATCAAATTATATTTTCGACGAAAATTAGAAAAAATTAAAATACTATTATTACGGGATGAAGGTAGTATATATTAAAAATTATATATTTTAAAATACTATATTACATTTAAAAAGAAGTATGAATATTAGATATTTAATTAATGACATTATATGTAAAATAATATGTTAATTAGACAGTAATAGAAATAATAATAATATCTTCAAAAAGTGTAATAGAAAGTGTGAATAGTAGTTCTCCAAATTTGGAGAACTACTATTCACCTCCCTAAATATGAAGAATAGAGAGTGATATAGAGGTGGGTTGGAGTGTCCATTCTCTATTTTACTCTCCAAATATAGAGAATGAAGAGTTAAATAAATTTTTTCCATGTAGTTTCCCTTCTTTAATTTTATTTGCATTTAGTTGCTTATGGAGAAGAAAAGAAAACTTTGATGAACTTCATAGATTTTTTTTTTGTGAACCAAGAAAAAATATTTATTTAATTTATTTTATTGAGTTGAGTTATTAATCCTCTTAAATAAATTTTGATTTAATTAAATGCCTAAATTATCTTTGAAATAATTTTGGTTCTCCTAGTCGTAAGTTTTTTAATAAGATTTCTTGGCCTTCTACAAGAAAAATTGTGACATATGTTATCACATTAAATGGTATTAACCATATTTCCATTTTTGTTTCCATTTCAGATATGAATGAACGGGAACATGCTCAAATTACTCCAAGTGGTAGTTCTCAAAGTCGAGCAAAGTGACAAGGTAAAAAAACACGTCGTTGTAGGACATGCTTTTTAGGGCATGAAATTATACTACAAAAAATTTGTTAAGGAATCAAAGGGTCATTCGAAGGAAAAGAGAATTTTTTTTAAAAGAGTTTAAATCTTTGAAGATGTCCCCTAATATTTCAGCCTGTTATTTATTCACCCCTTTGAAATGAAATAGGCTGAAATGATGGATTTTATTGAAATTTCGAATTGGAGAGCCTTAGCTTATTTAACAGATGCTCTCTGTGAGCCTTGGAGTAGGAGATTGACTGATGTTTATCATGAGATTTGGCCAAGTCAGCCTTTTAGGGTGTGTATTTGTTGCCTTGAAGACTTGTGGGGGTAATTTAGTCTTTAGATGACTTGTAATTTGTTGTTGCTTATTTTCTTTCTAATATATAAATTATGTATTTTGTTTATTCTCAATAAATGTTATTACACTTTAAAAAAATCTAGTTATGAAAGTCTTCAATATATTAGTATACACATTAAGAAATTGGTTTCAAATTTTGGTTGGATTTTTAGTTCATAGATAATGAATAGATGCTTACGCGCCTTTTCAATTTTATATTAAATATGAAACCTTTATGAGAATTAATTTTCTTGAATGTGTATGTTGCATGCATAATTGATTAAAAATTCTTATCGTGTTATATCTCAAAACAAGACATGGCATCAAAAAAATATCATTGCTGACTTGAACAAAGGTGAAAAACTTAACAGTGACAATTACGACATCTGGAGTAGTAGTATATGGTATGTAATGAAAGAGAAAAATATTCTGGAAGGTATAGGTCATGTTTTCAATCAACCAAAAGAGGATAACTCTGCACAGCACATAAGGGATCTTTAGGCTTACAAAGCTTGGAAAAAGCGAACTCCACTACACATAGAATAATAGTTTGTACTATAGTCGATGACCTCATACACGAATATGAAGAATTCCCTATTGCTCATGCTATGTGGCCACATTTGAGAGGAGCGTATGGAGGTACGTCTGTAACCCGCCCTCGACAATTAACTATCAAATTAGACACTTATAAGAAGCGTCATGATCAAAATGTCAAACAACCCCTAACGGTGATATCAAACATGATAGCTCAACTCAAGAGTGATGGCCATGTTATTTTGGATGAGAAACAAGTCCAGGCAGTGATTCAGTCTCTTATCAACAATTTGGAACATTTGAAGGTTAACTTGACCCACAATGATAGACCATCAAAGTCTTTTTTGATGTTGTCCGCCATGTTAAACTTGAAGATGAGTGCCTTGGTGCTACTAAAGTTGCTTCCAATGCCTTTCTGGCAAAGTCAAGTGGTACAAAATCATCAGGCTTCAAACGCAAGAAGAATTGGAAAGAAATGGGAAAGACAAAGAAACTGGAGAAGGACCCTCTAAGAAAAAGAAGAAGCCAAATTCCGAGAAAGGAAAATGTTTTTTGAAGAAGAGAAACAAGAGAAAAATGTAGTGCTACAATTGCCAAGTACTGAGACATTTTTCCCGTTAATGTACTGAGACAAAAAATATAGCATTTCTAAATGCATCTCTAAGTGTCACATATGTTTCTAGCACTTCTTTACAAACTGAATAATATATTATGTAGATTGTAGACTCAGGATCCACCGACCACATGAGTCGGATCGAGAAGCATTTGTGGAGTTTTGTCGAGTTTCATCTAAATCAAGGTAGATCTATGTGGGAAATAATGTGAAACTAGAAGTCAAAGGGATAGGCACTTGCAAAGTGGACCTGCGTGGTGGTCGTTCTTTGATGCTTCATGACGTCCTATATGCTCCAAAGATTCGACGAAACTTAGTATCTACTTCTATTTTTTTAGACGTTGGTTTTGATTTTTTTTTAGTCGTAATGTTGTTAAGACATTTTTATCATGTTAGATTGTAATTCTTCCACTTATGACTATTATTTTGATTGTTGTGTAATGACATGTTATTCAATTAACAATGAAATTGAAGTTATGACATGACATAAATGATTGGGTCACATACGGCAAGATCGCACGAATTGGTTGGCAAAAGAAGGACATTTTGATTCTTTCACAAAAATTGATGTGCCAACTTGTGAAAATTTTCTTGTTGGAAACATTATGTGTAAATCATTTGGAGAAGCTAATAGAGTTGAGATCCCACTTTAATTAGTTCATTATGATATTTGTTGTCTAATGAATGTGAGGGCAAGGTCTGGTGCTACATATTTCATTATATTTATTGATGATTTCACCTATTTTGATTATGTCTATTTGATTTCTCATAAATCTGAAGCACTTGAGTGCTTTAAAAGATATATGGGCGATGTTGAAAATCAATTAGATAAAAGCATTAAGTCTTTAAGAACCTACCAAGGACGTCAATGTTTGTCAAAATAATTTGAAGAATTATTTATTGAAAAGGGTATTATTAGACCGTTAACTACTACTTATAGACCTCAACAAAATGGTGTAATTGAAAGAAGGAATAGAACATTATTGGACATGACAAGATCAATGATGGCGCAGGTAAATTTATTTATCTCTTTCTGGAGAGATGCATTATTGACTGCGGCTTACATATTGAACAAATTGCCTTCTAAGTCAGTGTCCTTTAGTCCTCATGACCTTTGGACCGGTCATTAAAAAAACCTGAATGATCTATGACTGTGGGGTTGTCAGAATATATTAAAGATAGTTTTGGTGAGTTTGGTAAACTTAGTAAAAAAAAAATGTATCTTTATAAGGTACTCTGAACGCTATAAATGGTGTGTGTTCATCGATAAACTGGAGGATGGAAGTATTACTGAAATTTTATCATGAGATGTAAGATTTTTGGAAAATGATTTTCCAATAAGGGTGAAATAGATGAACTTGAGCCTCTCTATGAAATGTTGAATTCATAAGATCAAGTAATATTGTCAAACATACTTGATAATTCAATGGATCAAGAAATGGTTCCTAGTCCAAGTGGGAGTTCTGAATCTCAAAATCCAATAGAGGAATCGGAACTTCAAGTATGTAAGAGTAAAATAAAAGTTGTACCTAAACAATCTTATGAGATTGAGGATTATGCTTTCTTGGTATCTCCTACATAATTGGATGAACCTAATTCGGTAACTGAGGCCTTATCGAGCCCTTAAAGGATGAATGGTTAAATGCGATGAATGAATAATTAGAGTCCATGAAAACCAACAAAGTCTGCAATCTAATTGACCCTCCTAAGGAACATAAAGCTATTGGGAATAAATGGATTCTCAAAGTTAAACATAAATTGGATGGTTCAATAGAAAGACACAAAGCACAATTGGTGGCAAAAGGTTTTACTCAAGAAGTTGAAATAGACTATGAGGAAACTTTTTCACCATTTGTGAAATTTACCTCCATACGATTACTTTTAGCTATTTTTTCATGTTTAGATCTAGAATTACACCGAATGGATGTGAAGACCACTTTTCTCAATGGAGAATTAAACGAGGAAATCTACATGGAACAATCAGTATGTTTCGTTATTAAAGGACAAGAAAGGAAAGTTTGTAAATTGAAAAGATCAATTTATGGCCTAAACTAATCTTCAAGACAGTGGTATGTGACATTTCATAAATAGGTGATGTCATTTGTTTTACCATGATCGATAAACATCACTGCATCTATGTGAAAAAGTCCAATGAAAATTTTGTAATTCTTTCTCTTTACATAGGTGATATTTTATTAGTTGGATATAATTTGGAGTATGTGAAAACTGTCATGTCATGACTTTCAAAATCTTTTGGTATGAAAGGAATGAGTGAACTAGACTATATATTGGGTGTTAAGATCCAAAGAAATCGTTCCAAGAAATTTGAGTTTATCTCAAGAAACCTATATAAAGAAAATATTGGAATGTTTTCAAACGAATAAATGCCAATTCATGGATACTCCTGTAGCAAGGGGTGAAATTTAAGCCTTGAAATGTGTCCAAAGACTGAAAAAGAAAAGGAATACATGTCTCAAGTTCCTTATTCTAGTGTTGTTGGGAGTTTGATGTATGCTATGATGTGTACTCGCCCAGAAATTTGTTATGTCGTGAATTTAGTTAACAGGTATCAATTGAATCCTGGAAGAGATCATTGGAATGTAGTAAAGAGAATATTCTGAAACGTAAAGGGAATTGCACATCATACATTGTGTTATAATGGCTCTGATTTATTCTTAAGAGGTCTATTGTAACACCTAGGAAATTTGAACTTGGAATGTTAAAGAGAAAAGGCTTGAGTTGAGTAAAAGATAATGTGTACAGAAGTTTGTACGGTCCGTACAGGGTGTCATGGGCCTTACAACCAACCGCGGGGAAAGTTAAAACTTGAAGATCTTTCACTAAGGGTTTCATAGGCCATGAAAAGGTCCACGACCTATCACCCAACCCGTGAAACATAACCCAAAACTCAGGAAGGTTCGCGAACATTAGTTCATTATGTTCATTAAGACTTCAAGTCATTAGAACAAGGTTCCAAGAGGAGAAAAGTTAGGGTCCAACCGTTCTTCCGGTTTCGTCGATTTCACCAAATAATTTCATTCTTCCAGCTATGTAAAGCTATCATAGTGTTGGACTAGTCTTTCCTCACATCCTACATCTACTTTCAAATCACTAAAAGAGTAATCTAAGGTTCTATCTTCAGATTTGAGTATTCTTGAGATGAGTTAATATTGAGTTGTGAATTCTTGAGTTTGTGATTATTGAATTCCTATTTTGTAATCATTAATTATCGTACATTGAGTATTGCGATTATTGAGTTGATTGTTCATACTTTTTTTCAGCATGAACCCTATTCTTGAGTATTCATTGAATTGTTATTGAGAACTTTTAAACAAATCAAAATTATTTAAACTGAGTTTTGAGGAAGTAAAGAGGAGTTTCAAAAAGAGTATAATGGAACTAAGTATTTCCCTAATGTTTCATTTTTACATGAAGAAAAAGAGTATATTTTTGAGAAAAGTTAAAAGAGTTTTGAGGAAAATTTAGTGCAGAGCAGTTTCCTCTTAAAGAAGCCCTTTTCAGTAATTATCGCAAACAAGAATGTATTTTTACATTGAGCAAAGAGAAACGTTGTTTCTAAATGAGCAATGAGTTTCTGAGATATTTCAGAGCGGTTATCTCTTTTTAGAGGAAAGTTTGAGCGATTGTCTCAAACCAGAGAAATAATATGTTTTTATACGTTTCAGCAAGAATATATATTATTGGGAGTAGTATTGAGCATCGATATGGGGGATAGTTCAAACAACTCACATCCCTCAAAAACAATGTTTTTCCAACATGGGTACAAGATCATACTTTTTACATAAATTTTCAGTGCCTTAGGGCAGAGCTTTGTGGATCCACTTAATTGAGAGGTTCCATATCCCGACACGATATAGGACAGTTCTGCCAGCGTGAAAACGACACTGTATCATCACGTAGCTTATAATGATGGTTCTTGGTTCGAGAATCTTCCAATAGAGTTAAAGTGCATTTTAAATTTATAACTTATTATGTTGAAGTTCAAAGATGAGAAAGTATTTTTTAAAGTTAAATGATCATCCTTTAATTCTTTATATTCAATTGAGTTTATGATATATTTATTGCAGTCGTTTCGTTCAGTTATTTCTCCCTAGCTATATTACATACTCGTGCATTCAATGTATTGATTTGATTCAGCCTGCATCTTTTCTGATAGAGATACAAGTGTTTAGGATTAATAATAGACATTTCATTGAGATCACTTTCTGCTTCAGATAACTCTTGTGAGCCTTCTTGCTTTTCGAAGGATTTCACTTTTTTTTTTTCCTGTTATTGTTGAGTTGGCATGGGTCTTGTTCCGACATCTATCCTAGTATCAGAGGCTTCATAGAAAGTTATAGTTGACGAGCCTCCAAGTATTTCCCTTTTTTATGTTTTATAAATTGTTTTATTTATAACACAGAGAACTTTCTGACATTCTTGTTGAGTTTTACTTTGAGATTGAATTCTATTCTAAGCATATTATTGCTTCAGTAAGTCTTCTGCTAATTAGTCAGCCATGTCAAGGGTTTTCTTGGGGATAAACAATGGTTCTCGAATGTCGTACACATCCAGGGTGTAGGCTCGGGGCGTGACACTTCAATCATAGCATTCTTCCATTTATATTGTTCTATTCCTTCTTCATAACAAAAAAAAATTGAAACAAACAAAGTAATTGACAAGCAGTATTTACAGTGTTAGATTGCTTAGGATTCAATTTCTTTTCCCTTGATTATCTTCTTAGTGGAATCGGCTCAATTGAAGACTCGTAAGTTACAGCAGTTGTTGATGGTGCAATTGATGAGCTAACAAATGAACTTACGGGAGAACAATTGGGTGAATTTCTTGAATCTACTACAGGTTTCAATAGATAGAAATTGGATATTGGATATCATGTTTCCTGAATTAAAGTTCCAACTTGCATCCTCATTAAACACATTATTTCTACTTATAATCATTTTATCACTTATAGGATTATATAGATTATATGCTGTGATGGGGATTCATTTGCATTTGCCTCTCAGGTTTCACTCTCCGATCTTGATGATGACCAGCCTCTACAGTCCTGGCGAGCAAAAATTCGTACTAGATCTCACAAAGAATTGTCTAGAGTTCCAAAGGACACCCCTCATGTTGCTGATACAGTGCCAGCTCCGACACCGACTGTGGTTCCAGCGCCACCAATTTAGGGTCCTCCTCCCCGACAAATCAATATACTTGAAACCGAGGGATTGAGGACAATTATGGATGAGAAGCTGTTGTCTACAAAGGGTTTAGTGGACAGATATTCCAATGTGATGAACACTCTCAAATTTCACAGGTTCAAGCAGTTCACCAGGCCCCGAGGCATCTATATTCCTACATGGGTCGGGAGTTTTACTCAGCATACAGTGACCTGGTACCTAAAGGAAAGAAGAAGGCCAATACTTTTAGATTGGTAGGGTCTATCATGGTACGTGGGACAGTAGCGAGATGCAGCCGCGATGACATCAATGTTGTATTTGATAGAGGGTCAGTTTATGACTACCCAAAATTGGCTACCACTATGACACCTCTAGATGATGTCAAGGGCTGGCTTACCCCCTTCATCTCTGACACCACCCCGAGGTGGATTGAGGCAGGAGCTCTGATTGAGAAGAACGAGTTGAATGTTTTTGCGCGATATTAGTTTGGATTCATCAGCAGATCGGTTATGCCATCGCAGAATGAGTCCATCCTCCGCCATCCAAAGGTGGCCTGCCTTGGGTCACTCATAGCCTGGTGGAGCATTGACTTGGGACTCATCATTGAGCAAGAGATGGCCATGAGGGCCAAGTAGAGCCAGACATCCCTTCCATTCCCGGTCCTGATTACAGAGCTATGCCAACATGCTGGAGTCCCTCGTGATGAGACGAGGGACATTGATGTCACTTCTACATCTTCTATAGACATTCGGTGCATATAGGCCGAGTACACTCAAGATGAGGCTGATAGGAGGAGAGCAGCTCTGGTGGATGTTGATTGTATACCTGCAGAGGCATCTTTGCCTACTCCAGCCTCCGGGTCTTCAGGTACTTCCACTTCCTCCCAGGCTCCTGGTGCTTCTACTACTTCCTAGTCCACTAGGATTACTCAGGCTATGATCCTAAAGATGGGGCACTTAGCCCATTCTGGTGATATAAGGGCTACCCGGTTGGAGGTTGCGGTACCTTGGATAATTGAGAGTGTCATCCTAGATGCATTGACGCCCCTCAGAGCATCTATTGACACTCCCACTGTGAGAGTAGAGACTTGTGAGAGTCCACATGGAGCTACTTCAGAGGTAAGGGCTTTGAAAGCCAAGGTTGCAGACTTGAGAAAGGATGTGGACTATTTGAAGTCCACATACTTCATTTCACTATTGGAGGTAGCTGATGATCTGGACGCCTCAGCTACTTCTGAGATTCCTCCGGCCACCACCGGAGATGTTCCGATGGATGATGTGGTAGCTGATGAGTCATAGGCAGAGACTGATGAGGAGCAGATAGAGGTGCCATAGAGGACCATCTATGGATACCTTCCAGACCTAGAGGAGACGATTGTACAATCGGTGATTCAAATATCACTGACAGAGACGTCCATAGCAGGCCCTAGTGGAGCTAGTAACGCTGATGTGACCCCAGGCACTGATGCCCTGACAGATGGAGCGACTGTGTAGGCATGACCTTTCTTTACCTCCCTCTCTATCATTTTTATTGACTTTTTAGTATTTTGTTGCATTTGAGGACAACTGTATTTTTGTTTGTGGTGGGGTGAGATATTTCCATACTGATCTCTTGTGATTATCTTTTAGTATATATTGGGTTTTTGCACTGTAAATTGTGTTGTTGATTCTATTTTGTGGATGTCTGAACTTATAGCTCCTTATTTTGAATCCAAATGGTTTTTGACCATTTCTAAAAAAATTGTCACCTCTTGTGTGTGATTGTGGCTGTTTTTGTGCAAATTTGAGTATATGTCGTGATCAATACCGATGACTTGAATAGTGCTCTTAATCAAACAAAAATAAATGCCCGGCTACGATGAGGCTAAATGAAGTTGCATAGACAATGTGTGAACTTTGTGCATCCCGTTGTAACTAGCCTATTTTCGAATGAGTCTCTTGTGCTGTAACATTGCACACTAGCGAAAGTGTGGAGTTTTGTTTGATATTGGTGCCAATTCCTTGTGTGATGAGATTACCGTGAACCTTATGTGATGACACCTAGAATTTGCCCCGTTGGTACGGTTGACTAAGTGATGCAACATCTTGAAATGATCTTAGGCAACAATTTTGAAGAGTGAAACAATTTGACAATATACCTCTTTTGTGGCCAACCTTGTGAGATGTGTGAACTATGTTGAACCCCTTTGAGCCTTGTCCTTTTCTTGGAAGAAACTTGATACAATGTGTAAGCCCTCTTTATCCATTCACCCATAATCCTCATGAAGTGTAGGATGAGAGGAGAAGGGTTTCGAAGCTTTTGAAATCAAGTGAAATGAGGGAAAATGAGAGAATAGGTTAGGTTTTACATATTTATAGAAGTTGTCAGAGATCATTTATGGCCACACACGTTTGGACCATACATCGAACATGTATGTGCGCCGTAAATGGATAATCCTTCTTAAAATGTAAATTTTTTGAAATCTTGAAAATAAGAAATGTTAGAAGGTATAATAGGTGATGGCATAAACATTATTTAAATTAAGAAGTATATATTGCCCTTTCTTCTAACCCCACTAGAGAAAGGATTCTATGCACTCCTGGCGAGTCTAGAGTGCATAGAATATATTTTGATTCTAACCTCCACTAGGATCGGACGAAGGATTAGGTTGAGCTTGCCGACGATTATCTCCTTCATTCTTATCAACTGAATGACAGTCCCTTGTCTTTTGATCCTTCTTGGCAAAACTGAAGCATGCATTAGAGCCAGCTAGATATATACGCTCATGCTTCCTTCCACGCATAGCACAAGTAGACAATAAAGATCCACTACCATTTCCTCCTTTAGGGTTAGGGTTAGACACCCTATCTTTGTAGAACCTAGGAGGAGCATTTGAAGAACCTTGACTAGAAAATCTTTGGCGGAACCTAGAACTACCATGTCCATTGGACCTCGAATGTGAAAAGTCACCATTACAGGTCCTTGCCTTCTTTGTCTTCCTAGATCTCTCCCTTTTAGTTTATCTTCTTCTATTTGTTGAGCATGCACCATTAGACAAAAAAATTCCTAATAATTGATGATCAAGTTGGTACAACATTCCTTGACTACCATCTCGGACACTCCTGACACGATCCTACTCATCCTTGTCCTAGGGTCGACAACCGTAGTAAGAGCATACCTAGACAATTGTGTGAACTTCAAAGCATATTCCTTTACACTCATACTTTCTTGACGAAGGTTTATGAACTCTATTACCTTTTCCTCCCTCATTCCAAGGGGAAAGAACCTATCAAGGAAAGCAACCTTAAACATTTTCCAATCAAGAGGACCTGCATCAACCGCCCTCTCTTCTTTACATTGGTTAAACCAAAATTGAGAAACAACCTAAAGTTAAAACACGGCCAATTCTACCTTTTCCACCGGTGTCACTCCCATGATCATCAACACCTTGTACACTTCCTCAATGAATTCTTGAAGATCTTCTTCAACCTTGGAACCAAGTAACTCTCAAGGATTCATTCTAGTGAAGTCTCTCAATATAGTTTCTAGTATACCCACATTTGGGTTCACAAGGACCACATCTTCCCTATTTGCTTGAGCCAACACTTGAAAACAACTCTATACTCTGTATTAGTCATTTGTTCGGCCAAAGGGTCGACCGAATTTCAGGAGCTTCTTGTTCCACATTCTCATTCACATTCCTCGTAACGTAAACTCTTTGAGGGTCCATATCGTGAAAAGAATCAGATAGGGATTAGGAGAAAGGACATATAGAGTTACACTTTATCGCACGACTTAGAGTAACAAAACAAGTAGAGTTTCATAATCATCTTATAGCTTTTTATTCAAAAATGTGGCACGCTTCACACTCATGAATAAGACTCTACTCGACGTGGCTTAGAGAATTTCCTAGGACCTTCTAAACTTTGTGCTATCAATACCAAGTTTTTCATGACCCAAACTACCCCCTAGGAGTTTAAAAATAGTTTATATCACAAACATGTTTATCAAAAATCAAGTGGAAGTCTAAATTGTCTCAAGGCCATCTATTACATCAATAGTGATTGGGACTCAACCCACACATCACATACAATATCTATAAAGTAAAGAAATTACGCAATAAAAGGTTCGGTCCTCAAAACATAAGGACTCATTACTTCGAACAACTACTAAAGTGACACTAGCAATGAGGATGCAAGATCGGAGTGTCGGACCCTACATTTGGGAAACAATATAGGCTAGAGGATGCATTAGTACAAAGAATGTACCAAGTATGATAACAATGCATACGAGTTATAAAATCATGCTAAAAGGACTTATCGTGATATGCAAAGACCAAGTTAAAATATAAGTTAAGAGATTAGAAGCATAATCATGATCAAGGTCAATGCAAGTAAAAATCATCTTTTAACACGTGTTAGATACTTCTAGAAGTAAACTTAGTTCATCATAATTGTAGGAGTTAGACTTATTCGACATAGAGACCATGTGAGCTATAACATGTAATCCGATGTCTATCCCACACTGAAAAGGAATGTCCTTACTGGCCAAGGTGAGAACCATAACTTCTAGCTTAAGTGGATCCTTTAGCTAATTTCTATTTAAGACAAACCTATGGTAGCACATAGTTATCAGACATGGGTAATCACCACTTGTCCACTCGGTGCTAGGCATAATTCTCACTAAATAGTCATCAATCATATTCATCTAATCTTTGAAGGACCTGGGTAATCGCCTCTTGTTTTATAATCCATGGAAGGGAACATCAAGTAGCCAATCATAGCTAAAGTTCATTATAATATCTCCTATTATTCATTCATAGTTTAGTTGAGAAAACCTTTTAACTCTAAGAATCCTTTAGGTGAGAAAACCCTTTCACATTCATTTTTGAGTAATATGTGGAAAAAAAATTCACAACAACAACAAAAAGATTGATGCTTCACTCGCAAAGCAATCTTAAATCATTTTTCGTCAATTTTCATAAGAACATGCATATCTTCATAAATTCATCCTTCATAGTTTAAAACCCAGATTGAATAATCATAGTCTTGAAAATATGGGTTAAACATGGATTCATGGGAATTCAACTTAAAAGCATGAATTACGTGAATTCATGCATAAGAAAACATAAAACAATTAATTGGATCAACATTGAAAGGAACCAATGGCAATTGAATAAAAACCCTAATTTGATTGGGGACACTAGCTTTACAAAATCAGGGATTTAGGAACCCTATGGAGGAAAGAGCTCCATAGGTGAAGATTATCATACCTTGATGCAAAAAAGATTGTAATTAATGGTAGAATTGGAGACTTTATCTTGAAACCCTACACTTCTTCCTTAGAGAGGAAAATATTTGAGAGGATGAACTTGATCAACTTTTTGGAATTTAGAAGAAAGAATTGAATTGCGTGATTTGGGGGCTTAAAATCATTATATAGCGCCTAGGGTAGAGGTTAAAATGACATAGTATTTGGTTAAAACATTTAGGAAAATACCCAAAAGCCCCTTTAATTAAAATAAATATCGACCCCACACCGACGGTCCGTAGGCCCTGCCACGAACCGTCCTAGTTAACCGTTGGTGGGTTTAGAGACCATAATTTTGGACCCCCAACGACGGGACCCCATGTATGGTCGGTGGGCCCACTTACCAACCGTACATCCCAACTGTGGGTCCCAACTGTTGATCCTTAAATTTTACTAAGTCTAAGGTTGACCTATGAGACATAACTACAACTTGTACATTGAATGAGGGACGTGGTGAACCATAACAGAGTACTTGGACTGGACATTTTCTGAACTTCTGAACTTGCCAACCACAGTTCCATCTACGGTCCGTTGGAGCTGGCACCTGATTTTTAGAAACTACAATTTTTTCCTTATTTTTTAAATCCGAGGTGTTACATCAAACTTGACATGTGATTTAAGAATCCACTATCAATTAACCATACAACATTCATATTTCCAATTACTAAGGAATGAGCTATAAATAACTTACTTTATTATTCCTGTCTTTGTGTGAAACTTGCTTCATTCTGCTTATCTTCTTGCTTTGTCTAATGGTCAACTTGTTTGTGCTAAATTTCTTACTGTATTGGCACTGAATATTTCTTTTGTACTAACGAAATTCACCCACATGGTTTCTACCTCTACTACTGCCATTACGACCCCGACCACGAAAATTTCCTTTGCCATTGCCTCATCCTGCTAAGTTCTCTTCTTTTCCCTTGTACGAAAACTCCCCCTTAACCTAGAAAGCCTTCTCTTGAACTTTCTCACGGGACCTATTTAGCCCATCTTCATGATCTAGCAAGTAACTCATTAATTCATCAAAAGAATAGGTATATACATCCTTAGGCTCCTCAATAGCGCTAGGAGAACGTCGAGATTCCATCAGTTTGGGGCGTGAGGCCAGCAGAGCTTGCAATAGCAACATGCTAAAATTTAGTGGTTAAACTTCTCAACACTTTAGACACAACAATCTGATTATCAATTATCTCACCATAGGACCACAAATGTTAAAAATAGCAAATGTTCTAGACAAATATACTTGCACAGATTCATTTTCATTCATGAATAATGTTTCAAAATCACGCCAGAGAGTTTGTAATTTAACAGTTATTACCTTATCATGTCCAAAGTACTCTAGCTTCAGGATCTCCCATGCTTGTTTGGAAGTCTCAGTTGCTGCGGATATATGAGGAAAAATTTCATCAAGAACTTTCTTGGTCTTGAGTCTTTTTAGACTCCAGAACTTATAATTTTCCCCTTTGAAAATTTGAATTTGGGGCTGCGCCAAAGCTGCTATCCAGTTTCCTTACATGGAAATTTTCTGATTTCTCTGTTAAATAAAATCTCACAATATTTCACTATTTTTTTCTCTTACTCTACCAATCCCTGCTTGATGAAAGGATGGAACTCAAACCTAGAGTTATGGTCTGATACAAAGAATATTGACAAAAGAGATGAACGACTACTCGAATAAGATATTAAGAAATAGAAATAAATTGATATTTTCTACTGCATTAAGTAAACAACGATACAAGTCTTTAAATAGTACTCCATCTGTCTCAATTTATGTGGCACTTTTTGTATATCGAGATTCAAATAAGTCTATCTTTGACCGTAAATTTTTCATATATCTTTTAAATATTTTGAATGGTCAATTATGGTGACTATAAATTTAATTTCAAAAAAATTGAATATTTCATGCACAAATTTCCGGTCAAACATAAATTGTTTGACCCAAAAAATTATAAGAACTGCCACATAAACTCAGATAGAGGGAGTACTTGGAAAAAAACAAACCTAGAGAAAAAATAGGGCACTAGTTCAGAACTAACTCCTAAAAGTACTACCACTAATAACACTAAACTTTTGAATCAATCAACTGACAATTACTCCCAACGTTCTACTAACAAAGTAAGACCATCACTATTTATAGGGAAGAAATTTTTCCTTGAAATGAATAAGAGAATTATGGGGTAGTAAATTGGGTAGATAAATGACCTAGAGGTTACTTGAGTTACAAAAAATAAAAAGATATAATAATGAAGTTTCAATGAGAAGCTATGGTCATAGCTAACCACATTCACTCACTAAACAAAAGGCAATTATTCCCAACGTTCTGCTAACAAAGTAAAAACATCACTATTTATAGGGGGGAAGTTCTATAATGCAATTAATAGGAAGAATATGAGGTAGTAAATAGGGTAAATAAATGGCCTAGAGGTTACATGAATTACAAAACATAAAACAATAACATAATGAGTGAAATAATTGAGTTTCAATGTGAAGTTATAGCCATGGCTGACCACGTTCTGTCAGTAAACAAAAGACAATTACTCCCAACGTTCTGTTAACGTCTTCACTAGGAAGTGCGGGTAATAGAGAATGATAGGATAGGAGACAATTTAATACTAAAATAATATTGAAATGCTCAAATGTACTAATAATTTATGTATATTTTTTTCTAGGAAAAAAATAAAAGAGGTTGATGCAATCATATATGAAACAATTGTGCACATCATCACCTGAATTATGTTAATTCAATTATGTGACATTTTTTTTGTTCAAAACACAATCTTGAGATTAAAAGGGGGCACATGACAAGGGTTAGGAGATTAATTATAGTCTTCAATCTACATTTATAATAAACTATGAAATATTACCAGAACTACAAAACAAAAGAAATTTAATACACCTAAAAATCATTTATAACTCTGACCACCTTCTAGTAAGTTTCACTCATTATTTCCAAGATATTCTTATTTTTTTCTTTGTCGTTCTTCTCTGTTTCCCTTTGCAATCATTATCCGGATTGTTCTTGAATTCACAAGCCTTATTTCTCACTCTTGCGCTCCTCCCCACCGATGACTCACCTTCTTGAGCTTTCTTATGTGCATTATATGCCCTTTTCTTCATTTTTTTAGGCCAACATTTGGTTTTTTCCTACAGCTAATCCACACACAGTTTGACAACAAAATAAGGGTTTCTTACCCATTTCTCTCACAATAATGGTTCTAACTTCAAGAACAAAAGAATGTTGAAGAGTTTCATTTGGGTATTAGACAATGGCATTGTTGAAAATCAATAAGAGATCTCTAAGGAAGCTGGCAATTTTCAAGTTCGAAAAAGATCTTGTTTAACTTGTTTTTAATAATCTGTAAATCCATATGCTACTGAATTTGTTTATTATAATACAGGTCTTCCTAAATATAAATATTAGCACTAATAATAAATAGACATATATCTATATTTAAAATAATCAAGCTAGAAACCTTCTATTTTACCATTAGCAGGAAGTTTTATAGTCACACTAATATTACAACGTATTTAAGACCACAAGTTTTTGAATTTTTATTTCATGTAGAGTTAAAGTAAATATGTCTTTAAAGATAAAAAAAAATGTGGAGTTTAAAGTTCATCATGTTTCAATTAAGAAAATGCTATTTTTTTGTAATAGATTAAAGAGGAAAGAACGTCACATGAAATAGAAAAAAGCAAGTATTATTTTTAATTGTCAAAGTTTTATTCTATAATTAAAGTGCAAATTTAAGTATAAGAAACCATAACATATAGATTAACAATGTCTTTACATGTTTGGGAAGTCGAGATTCAAAAAGATAACAATGCTTGTGAGATCTCACTGTATCAAGGAGTTTTATGAAATCTTCATTAATATTCTCCATTTATCATTAGATTTATCATCACTTTTTTCTTGATTTAACTTTATTTATTCTTCAGCTTCTTGTGTAAATAAATTCGGAGATTTTTTTCCTACATAAACATAGCATAAATAAATATATCAATAATCAAATTACCTTTTTGTTGTCAAACATATAATTTAAAAAATGCAGATATATAATTTCAACCTCATATGGCTATTAGTGAAAATTATAAACACTTGATAGAAACCATCGAATATGCATTTGAAGAGAGATGGCAAATAATCTTACAAATCTTTGAGAAATGAAGATTGTAATATAAAGAATTTCTAGTTGGAGAATCTTAGTAGCTCTGTTGGTTGACTAGCTAGCTGAACTTTCAATTTGTTGGTGAGGGTTTGACTCCTACTTTGTAATCTCCTCCTCCATTTTCCCTTTTTTCAGTGTACCAAAAAAACATTTACAAACATAAATTTGGACAGTAAAAATAGCCAAAACTAATGAATAATTATATGGGGTCAATTATGAAAGCTAACAGTCAATTAATGATTTTTATAAGTAAAACATGAATTAGCTAGAAAATTCTTTGTTAAAAAGTATATAGCTTATCACCAAATCATGATGACACAAGGCATGGAATCTTGTTCCAAAATCAAATTGAAATACCCTCCTAAGTCAAGCGCTCAAACTGACTCCAACTCTCCTCTTGCAAGATACACGAAATGAACCTATTGGTTTAGTATCAACATCAGACAGCCACCACTCCTTAGATAGGCCACACATCTGAAAAAAATAGTGTAATCCACTCTGTGGGATTCCACCAACCCCATATTTTGAAACATATCATGATAACTCACAAGAAACTCATAATCATCCTCTCCTTGTCAACCATGAAACTGAAGTGGATCGATCTCCCAGAACCGCTCAAACCTCTTATGATCCTCATTAGACATAACAGATCTAGACAAAAAAAATCAACAACACCTCACTAAGGCATATCATCAAGTCTAGAAGTTGTTGTTGCTGCTGGCTGGCTTGTTGGACCCATAAAACCTTGAACTGGATCTTGATCAGGAGTCTATTCTCCGTTCTTGGTCTAAGAATAGTTCAAAGTACCTGGTAACTTACCGGTCAGAGTGATACCCTTAAGAAAGTCAAATACTTGAGACTAGAGTGTCTTGAAGCACATGAGTAGCAACAAACACGAACGCTGCCTGAGTTGGCACCACCTCCTTTAGTGGAATCTGATCACCCTCTGATTGATACTCTACCTTAGGGAACTTTGCTCTAGCTGGGACACGAGAATCTTCTTGTTTTCTCACCCTAGTAAGTCATGCAACTTGAACTTGGCTCCTACCTCAACCTCAGCCTTGCTTGAATGCCATGACACAAGCAATATGCACATTTTTTGAATGGGCTCCTGAACTGTAGCCATGGTAGCACACGTCGTCAGCATATGTGAAAGAGTGAAACAAGGAAACCTGTAACCAGTGGAATCAAGTATGCACTATAAGAAACAAAGAATGAAGTTATCCTAAAGCCCTATAGTCTCTTTAAGATAGATTAAAAAAACATATTTACATCGAACAATATATGGGTTAAAAATGGTTTAAAAATATTTTGTTTTTTTTTTTAAAATTACAGTAACAACAAAGTTAAAAATATGGTTTAAAACTTTTTCTCCACATGTAGCTAGACAAAAATCTTCTTTATCATCAAATTAGTTGCAAATTGATTTGAAACCACTTGAGCATGTCTTCAATCTTGTTCAATCATTGGATCATTGAACCATGTGCTCCGATACTACTTTTTGGGTTCGGAAGGGATTAGAGCGTCATACAGAAGATTACAATTACAAGTCAAGAAGTTATAAATTAGTTGACAAAGATTTATACTAAAAACATAATATAATTATATGATTTAGCGAATCGGCCTACATATGAAAAACTAATAAAAAGAAAATATTTAGACTTTTGAGAGAAAAATCCTCCCATAAACAAAACTATATAAACGACTATATTGTGAATGTTTGTGTTGTGCTATGAGAAGATCATCAATTTATAGATCTCCAAACTTTTAATCCAAGGTATGAATAAACCAAATATGGAAGAAAATAATGTTTTCCTATCAATAAAACTTTAAAAATTTATGGTAATACTTTCTCTTTCTTTTAAGAAGAAAATAAATTTCAAATAAGGTGAGAAAATCAGGGTAAATCCGATGTTATGATAGATTAAAAAAAACATCTCCACATAGATTTGAAGGGCTCTACTAGACTCGGCTTGTACTTAAAAGACTGATAAACTTAGTTCTTTGATACCAACTTTTCATTACCCGAAATTAAGAAAGTGATGACACCTAGCTCAACCACACAACAAGTGAGCGAACACAAATAACTCAATCCAAACATGAAATATAAATATATGAAATGTAACAATTTAAGTCTATAGCAACTCCTTTTATAAAAACATTAATGAAATGTGGAAAATCCATACAAAACCATCTTAAACTTGGAGATACTAGTACAGGCCTCAATAAGTTTCAAAATCAACCAAACAAAGGAAATCAACATAAAGTTAGAGGCTTGATGAGATCAAGGAAGTATGTGAATCAACCAAACATCTATATCAGAATCTTGAGAGAAATTAACTTAATACAACTACTGATCACGGATCAGAGGTACTTGTCTCCAAACCTGCATAAAAAGGTATAGAAATAAATAAGTGTGAGTACGAATCTACGTGTACTCAACACATTATCGACTGACCTTATTGAAAGCGATGCAAAGGATCGACCCTAAACTACCCTAACATGCTCAAAATCGAATATCAAAACGTCTCTATAAGACTCAAACTAGCAGCTACAATTGCTCTTCATGATCGCAGCCCATTATTAACGATAACAACCTACCAACCCAAACCATTATAATGAATGTCACAAAACCTTCGCGAACGCAAAGTCCAAAACTCAATTAGACACAACCCAGACATTTAACCCTTCACGACTATGAGCCCACCTCCGCAGTTGTGATGACCCACCAAATTCCTTCTTAGTAAACTCAATAAATATCTCATGAAAGTGGGGAAGGATATCATTGGCACCATATTCTGAAAAAAACCTTCAACACTCAATTTTCAGACGGACACTCGGAATTCTTTCGGAACCCCGTGAAACAAACAAAACATGCTATTCAACTGAAAAATGACATTCTAGATCACATAGAATCATTAAAATGTCAAACTGAGGTCGTATTGACAAAATATTGATGAAGGTCAACTCTTAACTTTAAAATTTTCAACTTTCGAACCAAAGACCCGAAATTCACCTGAATGCCTCAGGACTGAAATCAATGGTCATACCTACTAAAAAATTACCTTTTGAACCTAACAAACTGTTAGAGTTCCATTTTGAGATAATTTTCCCCTAATGTTGATTTCAGTCAACCATTTCAACTCTACAATCTTCCTAAATGAAAAACTAAACCAAATAATGTCCAAATCCTTGGGAAATATGCCACCCATCCCCAAAGACAAAAAATATCTTACTCAAGCTACGAAAAGCTGTAAAATAGGAAAAATATACAGAAATCACAAAATAACCATGATGGGAATTACTAAATATAGTTGTTTGAAGAAGTAGATGGGTATGAACTTTCCTATAAACATGTCTAATATTATTTCTACTTGGTGTTTGAATATATAAGAAATATAACACTTATTGTTTATGTTGGATTAATTGGTTAAAGTATAATTTACTATACTGAAGTTTTAAGCTTTGGTTATAGGTTCCTTCTTCAAGCGTACGAGAAATATGGAAGAAGTGACTCGATAAATACTTTTAGGTGTTATGTGCTTAAGGTTCCCAATCTAGGTAATTCTTGAAATATATGAACAACTTGACGTTTGAATTACAGAGCCACTATAAATTAAGGGAGTTTGCTCAGCATGGCTAGCATAGTTAGAAATATCTTCAAAGCTAATGCTAATGAAAATATTATATTATATGTGGATATACTAGTAGAAGTTTTTGTCTACAGAAAATGACAACCATTATTTATGTTGAAAAACTTTCCTCTCATGCTCTTGCCTTTCTTGTTGATATGGAAAGAAGCAAGGACTGACTGAGGAGGGCAGTGTATTTGAGAAATACTTGGACATCGTTTGTGATTACTTCACCTGAATCTAAACATGTTACAATGGTTAGAAGTCCGGCGGCTTGTAACAAACACTAAAATGAGTATTGCGGTTTTTTCAACACAACAATAAACACAGACAGAGAATGAAACTAATAAGCCTGATTCATGCGGAAAGGAATTTGTGAAAAGGATTAAGAGAGAATTTGGGGTGAGAAATATAGTGTTTGCCTAAGCATAATCATAATAATATAACATCTATTCTTTTTTAACTAGTTTCTAATTGAGCGTGGATCCGAAATCAACCTTTGTAAAGCTCTTTTGGTCCTCTTACTTCTTCTTGGCCTAATAATTGATTTTGTGACATCCATATTCATATTAAGCTCGGGCTGATTCATAACGCTAATCATTCCTCAAGAAATAGTAATTACAAAAGGTATTATATTGAACGCAAACATATTAGTCACATTTTTTTCCTATGAAAAATCACTCGTGCGAATGTTGAAAATGTAGATCTTGAAAGAAACCAGCACCAACTACAAATGCTACAACTCCTCCTAGATTGAGACAAAGTATTTGAGAATGCCTTGACCATCTTCTCCTAGAATATTAATAAATTGATGAAGATTGTAACGTCACTTCAAGATACATCATTATAAAGAATAAGTCAAAGATGTAAATGTTATTGAGTTTCAAAATGTTCATTTACCTCAATATGGGAAGTGATCGTATATCATATAAATGAATTAGCCAAAAATGTAAATGTTATTGAGTTTGAAAATGATACATTGCCTCAATATGAGATATATGTTTTGAGGCAACGAAACATTTCCAGACTCAATAGTGTTTACATATTTGACCATTTTTGTAATGATTCATAATCACCTTGTATATCGTGGTAATTAATGGAACATTCTCGCACTCAATATTCTGTTGCAATTCTCTCTCTCTCTCTTTATATATATAAACACCACACAAAGGATGCTTGGACAAATGAGGAACAACTGTGAATTTCCTAATATAAGGAAAAAGACTTGACTCCTTTCCCAATCTAATCTTTTATCATTGAATATTTTTATTTTCGTAATATGCACATAATTTCTTAAATGAATATAATTCATTTCTTTCTCCCTTCATTTACAATTTCTTTTCATTATTTTAAGAAACATACAACAGTTGTTTCAACTGTTACTACTTTTCAAGAGAACATATAAATAAATGAGTTAGTGACACTTATTTCGCAACAATAATATATTAATTATTATATTATATTACATTTAGCAGCAATAACATGACTATTTACAACCAAAACTCCAAATAAATGTCGCTAAAGGCTTTAGTGAATCTGGGTTCAATGAAATTAACTCAATTGATGCTAAGTTTCTTTGGAACAATAAATATTGTTGCTAGAAGGAAAATTTATCACAATTGTGCTTGGTATGGTAGGAAAATATCGTCCACGTAAAATAGTTTCCTAGAAAATGTTTTTTTAGAAAATAAGTGGGTCTCTTACTTATTTTTCAATGTTTGGCAAGTAAGCAAGAAAATAATATCAAAGAGCATTTATATAAACGTTATAAAGGTGGGTAGGGATGGGCAGTGGGGTTTCTTGGATGGCGAGGGGTGGGATGGTCAAGGATGAGGGTTGGGTGAATGGAAAGGAGACAATAAACTTGGAACGTTACTTATGCAACTTATTTTTCCTACGTCCATTAGAAAAGTCATGTTCCTCATTTTTAAGAATCTTGTTTTCTCAGAGAAAATATTTTCCAAATATTTAGATTAAACAAATATAGGAAAATTGGATAACATTTATCAAACACACCCTAATTATCTCTTTTGTTGTGGTGTCATCTATCGGCCATTACTATGCAAATCATGCAAACACGTGTACCACACTCTCCTCAACATATACTCAAACAAGCTTTACAAGCAAAAAAACTATCACAATTCTAGGTAACTTTTTAGTTTCTTGATTTTTGTGTTTAGCTTTGTTCTAATTCTTTCATTTGGTGTCAAATTAATTATAATTTCAAGTGATCTCTGTGTGAAAGGTGAATTTTTAGATACAAATGTTATATGTCTAAATGAAGTTAACACACTTATGACATTCTTTATTGTTTTCTCTTTTTGTAAGTCATGATATGCAAGGAAGAGCATCACATAAAGGAGATTATTGGAAAGCCCTCAAAGAATGGTGCTACTGGAAAATCAACCAATCAATTTAGAGAAAGTTCTTATGTCCTACCTTGCCTTGTACAAATTCACTTGTCGGTCCGCGATCCCATGAACTAGTCTAATGATGCCTTCTTCATAGTGAATAACAATAATAATTTTAAATTATTTCACTTAAAATGACGAAAATTTTAAAAAACTAAAATTTTATTAATTTGGCACGAAAGTAATATATATTAAATAGTATAATTTTTAAAGTTCTATACTACTTAAAAAAATATTTACAAATATTAGAGATTTAACTAATTGTTAAAGATGATATAAAATATGTTATTACAAATATATTAAAATAAAAAAATCAAAAAGTGAAATAGAGAATAATAATAGTTTGGTTTTCTTCTACTTTTGTCTTTTGAGAGAAACCCTTCTACCGAGAGAGAGATGTCATTTGTAATGAAGTTGTACCTTTGCAACACTTCTCCACTCTCACTCAGGCCTTACCACCAAACTCATCCCTTGTGTACACCCATGATTCCCTTCTTTTCTTTTATCTCTATCCGTCGTGATATGAACGAAAAAGTTTTGGCCCTTCTCTGTCCCCTCACCTTTTCACAAGCCTGAAGTTGTTATTCTTTTTCGAATAGGCTAAAAAGGAAGGAGTGTCATACGAAAATGGAATAAAGGGTATCTTTGAAGCAAAAAAAAAAGTTCTAGATTGGACTACATTGGGAAAAGAAATAAGATTAAATTTTTTAGTGACAAGGTACAATTAGCTATTAATTTAATTTTCATGAGAAAGGTTGAAAAAAAAAAGTGGATGACTCTAGGGCTTGAATGAGCAAGTTCATTTCGGGAGTTTCCGAATTGGTTGTGAAAGAATGTCATACCACTATGCTTGTCCATGACATGAATATTTCTCTCCTTATGGATCATGCTCAAAATATTTAGGATGAAAAGCTTAAAGAGAAGTCTAGGGAACTGAAGAGGGCAAGAACTGATGATGGTAACTCTTCCTACTCTATGTCCGGTGGACGTGGTCATTCAAGGTTTCGACAAAGGTTTTTCGGGTAAGGTTCTTCTAATGTTCCTCCAAAATTCAACAATGAGAGGGTGTCTAACCCTAAACCTCAAGGAGGAAATGGTAGTGGGTCTCTATTGCCTACTTGTGCTAAGTGTTGAAAAAAGCACGAGGGAACATTTTTAGTGGGTTCAAATGCTTGATTTGGTTGTGGTAAAACAAACCACAAAATACGGAATTATCCTTCAGTTGCTAAGAATGAAAGATATAATCATCGTAGGGATCAACCCTATCCTTCATCCAGTCCAAGTAGTTAGGGTTCAAATGCTCTTAGCAAAATAGGTTCTATGCACTTTAGAATTGTGGTGAACATGAGGGTTCTCCCGATGTGGTTACCGGTATGTTGAAAGTTTTCCAACTTGATGTTTATGCTTTACTTTATCCTGGTGCTACCGTGTCATTTGTGACGTCATATCTGCCTATAAGATTTGATGTTATCCCAGATGTGTTGTTAGATCCTTTTTTTTGTCTCTACCCCTATTGGTGATTCTGTTGTGGGTAAGAGGATCTATAGAAGATGTCCCGTCTACTTATCCCATAGAGTTACTCTTGTTGATTTGGTAGAGCTTGATATGCAAGATTTTGATATTATCATTGGTATGGATTGGTTGCACTCTTGTTATGCTTCTATTGATTGTAGAACCCGTGTAGTCAAGTTCCAGTTTCCGAATGAGCCTATCCTAGACTGGAAGATGATTTCTAAGGGTTGCATCTACCATTTAGTTAGGGTGAGGGATGTGGATTTCTAAACCGCTATTTTTGAGTTGGTCCCCGTTGTGAATGAGTTTTCGGAACTGTTCCTAGATGATCTACTCGGTATTCCTCCTGAAAGAGAAATAGACTTCAGTATTGACCTTCTCCCAGATACGCAACCTATTTCTATTCCTCCTTAAAAAATGGCTCCGACAGAACTTAAGGAATTGAAGGAGCAATTGAAAGACTTGTTGGATAAGTGTTTCATCCAACCAAGTATATCCTCATGGGGTGCTCCAGTTTTGTTTGTTAAAAATGAAGATGGTTCTCTTCCAATGTGTATAGACTACCGGCAATTGAATAAGGTTACGGTTAAGAATAAGTATCCTCTTCCAAGGATAGATGATTTATTTGACCAACTACAAGGAGCGAGTTACTTTTCTAAGATTGACCTACAGTCGGGTTATCACCAATTGAGAGTGAAAGAAGAATATATTCCAAAAATGGATTTTAGAACCCGATATGGTCATTTTGAGTTCTTGGTTATGTCCTTTGGTTTGACTAATGATCCGTTGGCATTTCTGGATTTGATGAATAGAGTGTTTAGAAAATACCTTGATATGTTCATAATTGTGTTCATTGATGATATATTGATTTATTCAAGAAGTGAGGATGATCACATCAATCATTTGAGGATTGTGTTGCAAATCCATAAGTAACGACAATTCTTTGCAAAGTTTAGCAAATGTGAGTTTTGGCTAATGTCCGACGCTTTTCTAGATCACATTGTCTCAAGTAAGAGTATTGAGGTAGATCCGATTAAGACAGTTGCGATCAAGAGTTGGCCTACACCTTTATCCCCTTTGGTTATTAGAAGCTCCTTGGGTTTGGTTGGTTACTATAGAAGGTTTGTTGAGGGTTTTTCTATGATTGCCTCTCCATTCAGAACATTAACTCAAAAGAAAGCTAAGTTCATATGGTCTGAAGCTTGTGAAAAGTGTTTTCAAGAATTGAAGGATAAACTTACCTCTGCTCCGATGTTGACTTTACCGGAAGGAACGGATGGTATTGTGGTTTATTGTGATGCCTCAAGAATTGGGTTAGGATGTGTGCTTATGCAAAATGGAAAATTTATTGCCTATGCTTCAAGGCAACTTAAGATTCATGAGAAGAATTATCCTACCCATGACCTTGAATTAGCAGCAACTGTTTTTGCCTTAAAGATTTGGAGGCATTATTTGTATGGTGTTCATGTTGATGTATTTACAAACCACAACAGTTTGCAATATGTGTTTAACCGAAAGGATCTAAATCATCACCAAAGAAGGTGGCTTGAGTTATTGAAAGATTATGATATGAGTGTTCTCTATCACCCTGGTAAGGAAAATGTGGTTGAGGATGCTCTTAGTAGGTTATCTATGGGTAGTGTTGCTCATATTGAGGATGATAGAAAAGAGTTAGTTTGAGATGTTCATAGATTGGCCTGATTGGGATTTTAGTTAATAGAATCTACCAGGGGTGGCGTTATGGTTCATAATGGTTGAGAATCATCTTTTATGACGGATGTGAAAGATAAGAAATGTCTTGATCTGACCTTAGTTGAATTGAAAGAAGCGGTGCTTAGAAAGTCTGTAGAGTCTTTCTCCCAAGGGGGAGATGGTGTACTTAGATATCAAGGTCGTTTGTGTGTTCCTAATGTTGATGACTTGAGGGAACAAATCCTGTCAAAAGACCATAGTTTTTGGTATTCCATTCACCTAGGAGCCACAAAGATGTATCGTGATTTACGGGAGATCTATTGGTGAAATGGGATGAAGAAGGATATTGTGGGGTTTGTGGCTAAATGTCCTAATTGCCAACAAGTGAAAGTTGATCCTTAGAAAATTGGAGGTTTGTCCCAAGACATTAGTATTCCTACTTCGAAGTGGAAAGATTTGAATAAGGATTTCATAGTAGGGTTGCCACGTACTCAACGACATATGATTTGATTTGGGTTATAGTACACCGAATGACAAAATTGGCTCATTTCATTCTCATTAAGATTTCTTATATGGTGGAAGACTATGCCAAGTTATATTTGAGGTATATTGTAAGGTTGCATGGAGTTCCCTTGTCCATTATCTCTTATAGAGGTACCCAATTCAGTTCTCAGTTTTGGAAATCTTTCCAAAAGGGTCTTGGTACTCGTGTTAATCTTAGCATGACCATTTACCCTCAAACCGATGGGCAACCGAAACGTACTATCGAAACATTGGAAGATATGTTAAGAGCTTGTGTAATTGACTTAAAGAGAAATCGGGATGATCATTTGCCTTTGATAGAATTTGCCTATAACAATAGCTATCACTCAAGTATTGGTATGGCTTCTTTTGAAGCTTTGTATGGTAGGAGGTGTAGATCTCCTATAGGCTGGTTTGAGGTGAGTGAAGTAGCCCTAATAGATACTGAATTGGTACATGATGCTATAGAGAAAGTTTGACTCATTCGTGAGAGGTATAGAATAGCCCAAAGTCGATAAAAGTCATATGCCGATATTAGAAGGAGAGATCTTGAATTTGATGTACATGATTGGGTTTACTTGAAAATCTCACCCATGAAGAGTGTAATGAGGTTTGGTAAGAACGGGAAGCTTAGTCCCTGTTTTGTAGGCCCATATCAAATTTTGAGACGTGTTGGTAAGGTTGCTTATGAACTTGATTTTCAAAATGAGTTGGGATCGGTGCATCCGGCTTTCCATGTCTCTATGTTAAAGAAATGTGTTGTAGATATGGCATCCATAGTTCCCTTAGAAGGTTTGGGAGTTAAAGAGAATCTTTCTTATTAAGTTCTGGTTGAGATTTTAGATCGGGAAGTCAAGAAATTAAGGAACAAAGAAGTTTCTTTCGTGAAAGTGTTATGGAGGAATCATTTAGTTGAGGGTGCTACTTGGGAGGCCGAGGCCGATATGATGTCCCGATATCCTCATCTATTTCCGTCTACTCCTACTCTAGCTTGAGGTATTCAGTTCCTTATGGTTAACTATTTTGATATCATGTGTTTTAGATGTTTCCATGATTTCAATACTATGCATGTTCATGAAAAGCTTAAGTTATGATAAAATGAGTCAACTTGGTTTATTTCTACTTACTTATGTGCATTTGAGAATGAATTGCATATACATCATATGATATGATGCTTTAAACATGTTTTATCTTGGAGTTGATGTGTCCTCCTCGGATATATGCATTTGAGTATGAGTTGCATATGAGCTTCATGGTATGAAGATTTGAGTATGTTTAGCTTGGAGGTGAGGTTTTCTCCTTGAATATGTGCATTTATGTGATTGCATGCATGTTGGATTGTTAGGATAGGTTCCTACTTTCCTTATGTTGTCTTGAATCTAATTCGAGGACGAATATTCCCAAGGTGGAGATAATGTAAGACCTCGGATTCGAGAGAGGGCCAAATAGCATTTTTCTAGAAATTGCAAGTGCCATCGACGGAGGCCAACCACGGCCCGTGGATGGGACCACAGACCGTAGGTGGGTCCGTGGATAGGCCACCAAAAATGTTGTCAAGGGCAGGACCCATGGTCGGACAAACGTACCGTTGATGGGTCCACGGCCCGTGGTCAGGGAGCCATAGGTCAGGACCAATTTCTATGAATCTTTTGATGATTGAGCAGGACGGACCGTTGGTCAGTCCGTCGGTGGGGTCTCGTGGGTCGGCAGTCAACAACTAATGTTAGGGGTGTAGTTTGGTGTTTTCCTAATTAATTTATCTCTATAATACGTCGTTTTGCCTATGTCTAAGACCCTTATATAAGTGTTTTCAACCCCCAAATTAGTGCATTCAAGTCATTCTCCTAAAATTCCAAAAAAAGACCAAAGTTCTTTCTCTCCAAGATATTTCTCTATCTAGAAGTTTGAAGAAGAAGATTCAAGCTAGAGTTGAAGGTCAAGTCTCCTTTCCTCAAGCATTTTTGAGTTTTGATAGTAAGATATGATAGCTTTTCATCCATTGAATACTTGCATCCATGGATCCCCTAAGTTCTTCCAATTGAAAAGTAGAAATTTCAAATTGAATTAGGGTTTTCTTCTAATTTGCGGGTCTTTGTATATGTTGATTCAATTAAGTGAATCATGAGTATTTATGCATGAATTGAATGGATCCTATGATATTATGATGAATTTCATGTACCCATTCCTAGCCCAGGCTTCTAAGATGAATTTGATGTAACTGGGTTTTATGTTATGAAAGGAGAAATTATGAGTTTAGATGTATTATTATAGGATTGATAAGGTACATTGTGGATTGCTTTTAGATTGAAGAATATGCCATGAATTATGGTAAGAATGGCTTTGAGAGTAAAGCTTGTGTATGAATTGTAGATTGTTGATGTGATTGTTGTGGAAGGGATTCTTCCCACATGATTTCCTTTATGTATGTATGAATGTGAAAGGCTTTACAACATTGAATAGTTATAGGTTGAAAGACTTGCTCACCTAAAATGAATCTAAGTTAAAAGATTATGAAATTGATAAGGTTAGAGGCGACTACCCATGTTCCTATTATGTAAGTTGGATAAGGGGTGACTACCCATATTCCTAATATGTAAGTTGGACAAGGGGAGACTACCCATGATCCTAAGTATGAATTGGGCTAGAGACGACTACCCATGGTCTCAAAGTAAGAAGGATAAGAGGTGACTACCCATGATCCTTTAATAGTAAGGCAAGAGGTGAATACCCATGAACCTTTATAATTAGGCAAGTAGCGACTCCCCATGTCTTTAAAAGTAAGCTATAAGATGTAAAACGTAATGATGATTGATTAGCGTAGATAGTTTCTTGAATTTCCTTCCATGATGAGTAAGACTAGAGGCGGTTACCCAAGTCTTGGCTATGTATGAATTGAGGTTACTTCAAGAAGTACTCCTCCCATGTTATGATGCTATGTTATGTGCATTGATTATGCTTTATGACTTATGTTGTCAAATGCTTATGTTTATGTTATTTATGCAATTTATCATATTTAGTACATCTTTGTACTAACGAATACTCTTGCCTACATTTCATATCCAATTGTAGAGTCTGGTAACATCGATTCTCATCCCCGTGGCTAGGATCATAGTAGAAGCACGACTTGAAGATTAGTGAGTCCTCATAGCATTCGAGGATTTGGCCACTATTTCCTTAAGTTCTTTCATTTTGAGGTTTGAACATTGTTGTATGGGTTGTGTCCCAAGATTCTTATGTTTTTTATGGTTTTGAGACAAGTGTATTAGACTTTCGCTTATAAAATCCAAACTTTGATTATGTTGAAATGTTTTAAATTTCCGCTCATTTCAATTATCTTGTTTATGAAAGCTAAGTGGCTTGTATGAGGCCTCTCGGGGTCTTGTACACCATGTTACATATAGGGGTACCTCGGGTCGTGATATGGTAGTACAGAACGTTTGTTTATCACTAAAGATGAAGTAACACTTACGAGTATTCTAGATCCTCCAAAAATTTGACAACAATATGAAATTGAATTTGTTGATTTTCTTAATGAAATTTCAGGCACAATCATCAAGGACGATTTACTCTTTAGATATCAAACTATGATACAAAATAATTAAGAATATATAAAGAATTAACGTCCCCCTAACCATTATACTTTTCTAGTAGAGGAGTCTGGTAAACATTGAAACCATTCTCATGTTCAAGTAACCTTTTTTCGGAGCTATGATGAGTCTGAGATTTGGACTGATTTGGGGCTTGTTTTTATAGATTTAGTGTCCTCAAATGCTTAATTTATGCCATAAACTGATGTTAAATCCTTGATTTTCAGGTATATGAATTGAGGAACAAAGCAAGCACACTAACAGGCAAAAAGGAACAAAACAAGCTGAAGAAATAAAGAAAGGCGATCCTGAGGATCGCCAAGAGCACTTGGCGTGTCGTCCAGTGGCCCATATGACCGCCTAAAGTTCTAGTGTGACAATACTTGAAGGAATAAACCAATTCGGTGATGAAAAGGAGTAGTCGGTGAATCGTCGAGCAGTTCCGCAAAGCAAATATAGATCGCCCAAAGTTAAAGGACTCAAGGATGTTGAATGCCAAGGTGAAAAGGCGATGGAAGAGGTCAAAGGGTGGCTCGCCGAGTGGTTCAGAGAGCCTGACTTACTTCGCCAAATGGCCCTTCGTGGCTTCTTTTTGGCAACTATAAATTTGATTTTGAACATTAATTTTATGAGTTTTTTTGGAGAACTGGTTATGAGACAATACGAAATTAGCTTAGAAAAGTAATCTCTTGAGTTTATCATAGTTTTTGAAGAACCTTAGAGATTCAATTTGGAAATTTTGGAAGTGGGTTGCGAATATTCTACAAATTGAACATTGTAAGGACTAAATCTCTGTTACCCAGTTGATGGATAATCAATTCGGTAATCATTTTTATCCTTTTATGATGTTTGGCTAAAACCCCAATTCTTGGGGTGTGATCATGTGATTATGGGTTGAATTAGTTTATGGGTATTGTTAATTACTAGTTTAAATGCTATTTTGAAGTGATTTTAATCATTAATTGAGGTTTAATTTATGAATTGTAGTAGCAAATGCAGTTCTATATTTGTGTTCTTGTCTTGCTCGATAGAGAAGTTTTAGAAGTAAGATTATTGATTAATAATTTGTAAGTATTGGGTTGAGTTGGGTTTAGCTCGAGACAGTGAACCCTAAACCCAATCCTACCAATCTAGCTCGAAAGAGTGGATGAATTAAGGTGTGGGTTGTTCTTCATTGTCATGCTTGTTGATGTTCGAAAGAAATCATCTGATTCGGGGTAGTTGTTCCAGAGAAAGCTATCTCCTTTACAGTCTAGCCTACTCACTAATTTTTAGTTGTTTACTAGTAGTTTCAATTACCTAAATATCTATATTTGCCTATAATCGATCACATCCCGAGAATACTTCTCCCTATTATTATTTCAATGTTTTGTGACTGCTTGTAGTTGATAATTAAAACTAAACCCCCATCTGACATTAGTTTCACCCCTTTTATTTGATTAATATCTTTTTCGATAATTTCTATTCCTATGGCTGATTAGACCATGTTTGCACTTCCTATTTGAATTTAAAACACGTGCCGCTCCTTGTGGGATTCGGACCCAACTCATTTAGTTGGGTTTTATACTGATTTACGATCGTTGACACCTAGAATTGGATGAGGTGTGCTTGAAACGTTCAAATCAAAATGGCGCCACTACCGGGGATTGGTTTTGTTTGAAATTCTTTTAGTGAAGTTGAATTGTGTTCTTTTTAGTTATAGTTGAATCTACTACTTACTTTTAGTTTTGGTTTTGTGTTACTTGTGTTAAAATAGAGGAGGAGATGAGCATTAACGGAAGTAATGGTAGCCAAGTACGCACCAAGATGATGTCAGAAAATATCAACGATGGCAATGACCAAAACATCAATGAACCTGTCCAAATGGGTGGTGTTGGGGACATTTATTTACCTCCAGCTGAAGGAAACGTTATTTTCCACATCACAAGCATCATGCTTCAGCTCCTACAATTGAAGGGTTTATTTGGGGGGATGGCTCATGAGGATCCCCATGAGCATCTCATAAAATTTGTTCATGTGGACCATTCTCATTTAAGAACATATCACAAGAATTGGTGCGGTTGAGGTTGCTCCTATTTTCTCTGATGGGCAAGGCAAGCAAGTGGTTGGCTGAGTTGCCAAAAGATTCTATTACTTCTTGGATGGGGTTGTCACAGTGTTCCAAGTGCTATTTTTCCCTCCATCTAAGATGATGACACTTAGGGATAGTATCCAAAGCTTCAAGCCTTTGGAGGGTGAGCCAATCATGAGACGTGGCTGTGGTTTAAGAAGTTGGTGTTGCAATGCCCAACTCATGGATTTCCCAACAACCTACTGCTGCAATACTTTTATAGGAGTCTTGACTCGGTGAACAAAGGAGTTGCTGATCAACTTGTTCCCGGTGTTATAATTCAACAACCCTATGAAGTAGCCTCCCAACTCCTTGATTGCATGACCAAGATCAACAGGGCATGGTACACTCGTGAGGGCCAAGTCTCTCCTCTCAACTTTAAAATGACAAAAGAGAAGATTGAGAAGGATCAAGAAAGAGACCTAAACATGGCAAAGATGATGACCCAGCTGGATATCTTGGCAAAAAATGTCATGGGTGTTGGTACAAAGAGTTTAATATTATCGGTGTTGGTGGAGAGAACCCCAATGAAGCCCAATTTGAAGCGTTGTACAATGAGGAAGTGAACTTCCTAGCCAACCAAGGAGGAGGTTATCGTGCTAACTACCCAAGACTGGGTGGAAATCAAGGTTGGAAAAGAGATCAGGGCTTGAGAGACCATAATAGAGATTGGCGTCATCGTAACGTCACTTGGAAGAAAAGAGAGGGGGAGAATGATAGGTATGTTCCTCCCCATGAGCGTCAAAAGCCCAAAGATTCTGAGGGTGGTAGTATGGAAGACATGCTCTCACGCATTCTCAACAGGGTTGAAGGGTCTGATAAAGAGTGGAAGGAAATGAATGAGGATGTATCGACTCTCAATTAGACAGTGACTTCTCACTCAGTCTCAATTAAACAGTTAAAGACCCAAATGGGTCAAATTTCGTCTCATCAGAACCCAAGACAACAAGGGGGGTTGCCTAGTGATACTATGAAAAACCCCAAGAATGAAGCTTGAATGGTTACTTGCGTCATGCCACAACCTTAACTAAGGCGTTTCTTGGGAGGTAACCTAAGTTTTTATTGTTTAAAGTTTGATTTTTAAAATGGGTGTTGATTGTGTAGGTTTTAAAGTGGAGTGTGTTTTAAAATGTGCATTTGGCGAGCAAAAAGTCCAGTCGGTTACTTGCCAAAGAGGTCGGCGAGCCCGACTTGGAACGTAACTGGACCTACAAATCATGAAGTGGAAGTATGCCAAATTCGGTGGGCCAAATGCTGAATCAACGACTCATCGAACAAGTCGGCGATCCCAATTTTGTCCACTGTTTGGACCCCCAAATTAACTGGAGATCCTGTAAAACTTGGCAGATCGCCGAGTGGTTTGGCGTGATCGACTAATACCACCGAAAAGGCCACGAACTGAAAGGTTTTATAAGGCTAAACAGTTTAAAATTTTGAAATCTTTCATATTCTCTTATTTCTAACCCCATAAGATCTCACCTACACTTTAAATCTTCCGTACTTCCCCATTTTTATTCATTTTGGCGTTTGATCTCATGCTCGGATTTGGATTACTTTACCGCCTAGCTTATCAAATTCTCAATTTGGCAATCAGGTTGGTTTTTCAAACCCCCAAACTTTTGATTAGTGGTTGAACCCGAATGCCTTAGATAAATAAGTGTTGTTGTTTTCTGTTGGGTCTGTGTTTAAACTGTGTTGGATGTGTTGGTTTGCGTATTTCGTGTTTTGAACTTGTGCCTAATTGTTTAAAATGATGAATCCCCGTGTTTAATGCGTTAAAATTGATTCTAAATTGTTGGGTTGTGGTTACTTTATCTTGGGTTTAGTTGGTTGAAGTCTGAGTAACCCCAAATTGAGCAAAATGACGTAATTTGCCCAATGATAGAGTGGCTGACATCATTCTTAAGGGCAAAAGTCATCAAATGGAAAAATTTGGCACAAATCGGAGGAAGTCTGAGTACCTCGAAGGCATGGGTCTTATGGGTCTAGTGTGAATTGAGTAGTGTGTGTTTTTTATATTGATTTCGAGGGTTGCGGGCTTGATTTTGGGAAACAAGTTAAAATTTGGCACATTGGGCAATTGGGCGAGTTGGGCCGAGCTGGCCGAATAGTTTGATGGTTCGCTGACGTCGCTCTTTGATTGCCCTTAATTGCATGATTTGGCTAATTTGAGTCTGCAACTTTTGGCGGAAAGCCTGAGCTCGCCGAGATCATTTGGTGACTCGTCAAAAGGTTCCTTTGATCTCCCTTTCGGCACCCCTAACCCCTAAAACATACTGTAAAATTCGGCGGGCTAGTCTGAGCTCACCGAATGGTATCGGCGATTCACCGAAGGGCCCTGCACATCGCCGGCCTACTTTATTTCTGGGAATTTATCAGTCCAGTCCTTTCAGCGAGCCCGATCTGACTCGCCTTAGTGACTCGACGACTCACTAACCGGATCGGCGAGTCTTTCTGCAACATGAATTCTGCAAATTTTGTTGAATATTTCTAACTCTTTCTGATGTGTTTTGCAGATATTGCTAGGACTAATTAGGAAGAAAGTGGCATGCTGCCCCGCAAACAAGCACGGGGCATTGTGATAAATGAGAGAGCAACTGCTTCCAACAAAAAAGGCAAGAAAGCACCTTCGAAGGGAGGCAAGGGTAAGGGTAAAGCTCCCGTAGCTGAGAGATCGGAGCACAACTCCGATAGTGATGGGGAATCTTTTGATTCTAAGGCCTAATTCTCCAAGCCTGAGGATGATCAATCATTATAAAACCATCAAGCAGAGATTCCTGCAAGGGCTCGTCAAGATCTGTCAAAAATCCCGGAGTCTATCCCACCTTCTGCTGATACAGTGCAAGCTTCGGCACAGTTAGTGGTTCCAGTACCACCAGTTCAGGGTCCTCCTGCCCGGTTACTCAACAAGTTAAAGTCAGAGGGATTGAGGACCATCCTGGAGGAGAAGAGATTGTCCACGGATGGTGTGGTGGACAGGTACCCTTTGGTGTGGGACACACTCCGGTTCCACAGGTTTGATATATTCACCAGACCCTGTGGCCCATACATTCCCACTTGGTTCAGAGAGTTCTACACTTCATATGGTGACTTAGTACTCCAATGGAGTCCGTGATGGTTTTAGGGAAGACAGTGGGATGCAACAACGATCATATTAATGATGTACTTGACAAGGCTACAAGTTTTGCGCATGACTATCAGAGCATGATCACAGCACAGACTCTGGATGACCTCAAAGAATGGCTAGCTCCCCTCATTTCTGACACCACCTCGAGGTGGATTGAGGCTTAAATCCCTATTGAGAAGAAGGACTTTAACATAGAACCTCGGTATTGTTTGGGTTCATCAGTTTCTCCATCATGCCGCCCCAAAATGAGTCCATTCTCCACTGCCCAAAGGCATCCTGTATCGAGTCTATCATCTCGAAGAAGCGGCTGAATGTAGGGTTAATTATTGAGAAGGATATGGCATGAGGGCCAAACAGCGTCAGACATCCCTTTCATTCCCAGTGCTTATTATAGAGTTGTATCGATGGGCTGGAGTTCCTCCTGATGAGAAGAGGGATGTAGAGGTTACACCCACATCCTCCATCGACATCCGACACATAGAGGCCGAGTACTCACGGGATGAGGTGGATAGGATGAGAGCAACTCCGGTGGACACATCCCCGGAGGCTGATATTGATTCTATTACTGTAGAGGCAGTTTTGCCTACTCCTGCCTCTAGGCCTTCAGGTAAATCTACTTCCAATCCTTCCCAGGCCCCAAGTTCTACCACTGCCTCCCAGCCTTTTACTTCAGGTACCACTGCCTTGAGGACTCTAATCACTCAGGACATGCTTCTCAAGATGGGGCACCTAGCTCATTCTGCCGATGTGCGAGCTTCCCAATTAGAGGCCGAGGTGCCCTGGATGATTGAGCGAGCCATTTTAGCTGCTTTGCCACATATGCGGACTCCTATTGATGATCTCACAAGGAGAGTATAGATTTGTGAGAGAGGACAAGGGGTCACTATTGAGGTTAGGACTTTGAAAGCCGAGGTTTCCGAGTTGAGGAAGAATGTGGACCATCTGAAGTCCAAAGACTTCACTTCACTGTTTGAGTCAACATAGGTCCCTGATGTTCAGGATGCAGATGTCCCAGCCAGTTCTGATATGCCTCCACCTACCATCGGAGAAGAGACTATAGAGGATGTAGTTACTGTTGAGTCAGAGGAGGAGACAGATTAGGAGCATCTCGATCTTCAGGAGGCGACCATCTATGGGGACCTGCCTAATTTAGAGGAGACGATAGTACAGTCAGTCAGTCAGACATCCCTGACAGATAGCTCTAAAGCAGGCTCTAGCAGAGCTACAGTTGTTGAGACTCCGGGCATTGATACCCAATCCTAGAGTGTTACCCCAGGCATTGATGCCCCGACAGACAGAGCGACTGAGTATACATGATGATATCTTTACCTCCTTCTCTGTTGTTTTTATTGATTTTTGTGTTTTTAGTTGCATTTGAGGACAACTGCTTTTCTTTTGTGGGTGGGGTGAGGTATTTCCATACCTACCTCTTCTGATTTGATTTTGTTTGTGAATATTGGGTTTTGTGATCTATATATATGTTTGGATTGTGTTTTTATATTAATCTTGTTGATGGATGAACTTGTGGATCCTTGTTTTGAATGAAAATGGCTTTGACCTATTTTTAAAATTTTGTGCCACCTCTATTGTTTGTGAATATGGTTGTTCTTGTGTAAATTTGAGTATCGATTATGATCAATACCGATAACTTGAATAGTGCTCTTAATTGAACGAAATGAATGTGCGGCTATGATGAGGCCAATGAAGTTGCATAGAGAATGTGTGAACTTTTAGCATCTCGTTGTGACTAGTTGGTAATCGAATGAGTCTCTTGTGATGAGTATTGCACACTAGCTAGAAAGTGTGGAGTCTTGTTTGATATTGGTGTCAATGCCTTGTGTGATGAGCTTTGAACATTGTGTGATGACACCTAGAATTTCCCTCGTTGGTCCAGTTGATTAAGTGATGCAAGCACTTGAAATGATATTAGGGAACAATTTTGAAGAGTGAAACAATTTGACAATATAACTCTTTTGTGGCCAACCTTGTGAGATGTGTGAACCTTGCTTGAACCCCCTTGAGCCTTATCCTTTTCTTGGAAGAAACTTGAAACAATTTTGACCCCTCTTTATCCATTCACCCATAACTCTCATGAAGTGTGGTTTGTTTGAATAGCCAACTTAGGCCAAAAGCCTTAGTTCGGGGTGTGGTGAAAAGAGAAGGAAGATCAAGAAGTGTGAGAAATACCTCTTTGAGAATGGTTTTGAAAATGAAAATAAAAATAAATGGAACCCCTCCATGTATTGAAAATGAAAATAAAAATAAATGGAACCCCTCCATGTAAAAAAAATAAAGAGAGAAAAGAAGCAAAGAAAAAGAATGAAAAAGTTGTGAAATAAGTGATGAAAATTTCAAAAGAAATGGGGTGTCCTGTAATTCATAAGAAGTTGAACAATGGGGTGGATTATGAGCATGTTTGAAATTTTAAAGAAAAGGAGGAAAGTGATGTTAAGGCCACACTTCATGAGGGTAGCAGCCACTGAGCGTAAATGACCATACCTTTACACTCAACCCCGTTACAAGCCTTGAAAAGACCTTTGTGATCTTGAGTGAGCTGAAACGAATGTTGAATGGAAAATAAGGGAAAACCTATGGGTGAAGTCATGCATGTGTTCATCTTTGTGAGTGTGAGTGTCGTATGTGATTCCGAAACTATAAATTGTTGAGAAATTGTGTGTGAAAATGGAATAATCTTTGTCGTGAGGGCATTTGAGTACTTTTATTGAGCTTGAACTTGCATTTGAAGCAAGTATTGTGAACTTGAGTATCTTTGATAATGGTGAGTCACAAGATGATCTTTGAGTGCACAATTGATCATTATATGAGTAAGTTAAATCTTGTTGTGTGCATTCATGTTTAGTCTTATGCAACACTATTTGAGACATCCTTTTTGAACTGCTGAACTTGAGTTTTACTTGAGGACAAGCAAAAGTTTAAGTTGGGGGCGTAGATGAGTCTGAGATTCGGACTCATTTAGGGCTTTGTTTTTCTAGATTTAGTGTCCTCAAATGCTTAATTTGTGCCATAAACTGATGTTAAATCCTTGATTTTCAGGTATATGGATTGAGGAAGAAAGCAAGGATACTAACAGGTAAAAAGGAACAAAACAAGCTGAAGAAATGAAGAAAGGCGAGCCTGAGGATCGCCAAAAGCACTTGGCATGTCGCCGAGTGGCCCATCTGACCGCCTAAAGTTCCAGTGTGCCAAGACCTGAAAGAATAAACCAAGTCGGCTACGAATAGGAGCAATCGGAGAATCGTTGAGCAGTTCCACGAAGCAAAGATAGATCGCCCAAAGTTAAAGGACTCGACGATGCTGAATGCCAAGGTGAAAAGGCGATGGAAGAGGTCAAAGGGCGGCTCGCCGAGTGGTTCGGTGAGCCCGTCTTACTTCGCCAAACGACTCTTCGTAGCTTATTTTTGGCAACTATAAATTAGATTTTGAACATTAATTTTATGAATTTTTTTTAAAGAACTGGTTATGAGACGATACGACATTAGCTTAGAAAAGTAATCTCTTGAGTTTTTCATAGTTTTTGAACAACCTTAGAGATTCAATTTGGAGATTTTGGAAGTGGGTTTCGAATATTCTACAAACTGAGCATTGTGAAGACTAAATCACTCTTACCTAGTTGATGGATAATCGATTCAGTAATCGTTTTTACCCTTTTATGATGTTTGGCTAAAACTCTAATTCTTAGGGTGTGATCATGTGATTATGGGTTGAATTAGTTTATGGGTATTGCTAATTACTAGTTTAAATGCTATTCTGAAGTGAGTCTAATCAATAATTGAGGTTTAATTTATGAATTGTAGTTGCAAATGCAGTTCTATTTTTGTGTTCTTGGCTTGCTCGAGAGAGATGTTTTAGAACTAAGGTTATTGATTCATGATTTGTGGGTATTGGGTTGAGCTGGGTTTAGCTCGATAGAGTGAACCCTAAACCCAATCCTACGCATCTAGCTCGAAAGAGTGGATGAATTAAGGTGTGGGATGTTCTTCATTGTCATGCTTATTGATGTTGGAAAGAAATCACTTGATTCGGGGTAGTTGTTTGAGAGAAAGTTATCTCTCTTATATTCTAGCCTACTCACTGATTTTTAGTTGTTTACTAGTAGTTTCAATTACCCATATATCTATATTTGCCTATAATCGATCACATCCCGATAATCCTTCTCCATATTGTTATTTCGATGTTTTGTGACTGATTGTAGTTGATAATTAAAACTAAAACCCCCATCTGGGATTCGTGTCAACCCTTTTATTTGATTAATGTCTTTTTCAATAATTTATATTCTTATGGCTGATTAGACCACATTTGCACTTCCTATTTGAATTTAAAACACGTATCGTTCCCGGTGGGATTCGAACCCAACTCATTTAGTTAGGTTTTATACTGATTTACGATCATTGACACCTAGAATTGGATGAGGTGTGCTTGAAATGTTCAAATCAAGATACAAAAAGGAATTACGCCTTTCAAATAAAGAAGGCACAATACTATCATCTCTAGAAAAATGGTCCACATTCTATTTCATCATCAGTTAAATGGAATACGAAGAATTGTTACCTTAACTACACTTCCATCTTCAATATTGGCATATCTTATTTTCTATAGGAAAGACTATTTAAATAAGAAAATTGTATTGCAAGTTAAGAGGAGTGAGTCTTTAATAGAAATGAAGTAAATTTTGAAGAATTTACCATTTTTTATGGTCAAAGTGATTCCACAATACCATTTTAAAAATAGAATGTTGAAAAGTGCATATAAATTTAGGGAGATGCTTCCACCTATATATACAAACAACATATTGGGATAACTCGAGAAACAAAAACTTTCAATTAATTGAGGACAAAGAATAGAAGAAAAAAGGAAGAATTCATATACTAGCACAACAAAATATAGGAACTGTAGTTAAGAGTTCTTTACGTTACAATCTTACTAAAATGGTCAACAATAAGAAATGTTAAATAACCTTATTAACCAAAAAAATTTAAAAAAAAATTAATGTATAAACTAGTATTCCAAATTGCTAACATAACGTGCTTCACGACTATTCTTTCTCATAGCTTCAAACTTTTAAATGTTCATCACTCGTTATCCCATAATTTGTTAATTTATCACAAAGTTACTTAGCTAAAATGCCAAACTTCACCGTGTTCAACCCTTTCTAAATGGGAGGTTTCAACCCCTAGAACCACGCTATTCACAATTAGTAAAGAAAAAAATATTAATTATGTCTTTAACTTTTCCATTGTATATTTAAGGAAACTAAAATTCCAATTAGTTTAGGAGACCCTTTCTCCTAATAGTAGTGGCAGAGCCAAGATTTTTAATAAGGGGGTTCAAAATCTGAAGAAATAGACACACAAAGTAGCCGAAGGGGATTCAACATCTACTATATATGCATAAAAATTTATTTTAACCATGTATAAATAATATAATTTTTTACCGAAGGGGGTTTGGATGAATGCCTTTTGTACAAGGTGTCTCCGCCCCAGCCTAATAGATTTAGAAAAGGAAATTATTGTCCTTATAGGATAACTTGGGATCTATTGTAAGATCCCGTACTTTTTCTCTATTCTTGCATAATATGTGGTGTAGTATGGCATGGTTATATTAGGTGTCTATGACTTTGTATCGTACATTGAAGATTAAGATTGTAGATAGGTGGCAATATAAAGGAACTAAACTAAAGCTTTAGGTCAAAGGAACCCCTCAAACAAAGTTCATGATTAAAGAAATGTCTCGGGTAGAACTTCGCCTGTTTGAAAGGTTTATATTGTCCCATACCTTGTGGATAAGCCTATGAGGTTTATATGTGCCATTAACTGATGTTATATATTATATTTTTAGGTATATGGATTGACGAACAAAGAAAGGACACTAACAGGCAAAAAGGAACAAAACAAGATGAAGAAATGAAGAAGGGCGAGCCTGAGGATCGCCAAGAGCACTCGGTGTGTCTCCGAGTGGCTCATCTGACCGCCTAAAGTTCCAGTGTACCAAGCCCTGAAGGAAAGAACCAAGTCGGTGATGAAACGGAGCAGTCGACAGATTGCCGAGTAGTTCCGCAAAGCGGAGATAGATCGCCCAAAGTTAAATACCTTGAGGATGCAGAATGCCAAGGATAAAAGGCTATGGAAGAGGTCAAAGGGCGGCTCGCCAAATGGTTCGGCGAGCCTAACTTTCTTCGCCTAATTCCTATTCGTAGCACATTTTCGGCGACTATAAATACATTTTTGTACATTTAGTTAAGTATCTAGATTGGAATTTTGGAAAGTAATTAAGTATGTTTTATTTCTTTTGTATTTGGAGACAGTTTTCTTTAGGTTTTTCCCTTAGCTTTGAAGGATTGAAGAAATTCACTTTTGAGAAATCGGAAGTAGGTTTTTGAGATTCATCAAATTGGAGAACTGTAAGGACAAAATCACTTTTACCCAGTTGATGGATAATCAATTTTGTAACTGTTTTTACTTTTTTATAATGTCTAGCTAAAACTCCAAATTCTTGGGGTGTGATCATGTGATTATGGGCTGATTTAGTTTATGGGTATTGCTAATTGTTAGTTTAAATGCTATTTAAAAGTGAGTTTAATCATTAATTATGGGTTAATTTAAGAATTGTAGCTGCAACTGGAGTTCTATGTTTGTGTTCTTGGCTTGCTCGAGAGAGACATTTTCGAACTAAGGTTTTTAATTGATGGTTTGTGGGTATTGATTTGATCTGGGTTTAGCTCGAGAGAGTAAATCCTAAACCCAATCCCACACATATAGCTCGAGAGAGTGAATGGATTAAGGTGTGGGCCGCTCTTAATTTGCATGCTTGTTGGTGTTCGAAAAAAATCACCTGATTCGGAGTAATTGTTTGAGAGAAAATTACATCCTTTGTAGTCCAGCCTACTCACTAATATCTAGCTATTTACTTATAGTTGCAATTACCCATATGTCTATATTTGCCTATAATCGATCACATCCCAAAAATCATTCTCGTTATTGTTAACTCCTAGTGTTTGTGATTGGTTGTAGTTGATAATCAAAACCAAAAAAAACCCATTTGGCATTCGTGTCAACCCTTTTACTTGATTATTTATTTAATTGATAATTTCTATTCCTATGGCTGATTAGACTACACTCACACATCCTAATTGAATTTAAGATACGTACCGCTCCTTGTGGGATTCAACCTAGACCCATTTAGTTGGGTTTTATATTGATCTATGATCGTTGACACCTAGAATTGGATGAGGTGTGCTTGAAACGTTAAATCAAAATGGCGCGTTTGCCGGGGAGTGGTGTTGTTTGAAATTATTTTGGTGAAGTTGAATTGTTTTCTTCTTAGTTATAGCTAAATCTACCTATTTTTATTTTTTATTTTTGTGATTGATTGTTAAACAGAGGAAATGAGCGTCAACGGGAGTAATAGTATCCAGGTGGGCCACCAATATGGCAATAACCCTAACCAAATGGGTGGTGTTGGTGCCATTCATTTACCTCCGGCTGAAGGAAACACTGTTTTCCACATTACAAGCACCATGTTGCAGCTCTTACAATTGAAAGGTTTGTTTTGTGGGCTGGATCATGAGGATCCCCATGAGCATATTAGAAATTTTGTCGATGTTTGTGGACCGTTCTCCTTTAAGAGCATATCTCAAGAATCGGTCTGACTGAGGTTGTTTCCATTTTCTCTAATGGGAGAGGCATGCAAGTGGTTGGCTGAGTTGCCAAGAGATTGTATCACTTCTTGGATGGAGCTGGTCACAATGTTCCAAGTGAGATTATTTCCTCCATTGCAGATGATGATACTGAGAGATGGTATCCAAAGTTTCAAGCGTTTGAAGGGCGAGCAAATCCATGAGACTTGGATGAGGTTTAAGGAGTTAGTGCTTCAGTGCTCTACTCATGGACTACTAGATAAGGTTTTGTTGGAAGTTTTCTATAGAGGTTTTGATTTGGTAAATAGAGGAGTGGTTGACCAACTTTCTCCAGGTGGAATAATGTGACAGCCCTACATAATAGCGTCCCAACTCCTTGACTGCATGACCAAGAGAAATAGGGCAGGGCCTACTCACAAAAACCAAGTCTCTCCTCTCTCTTCTAAAATGACAAAAGAACTGATCATAGGAGATCAATAGAGAGACCAGATTTTGGTCAAACTACTGACCCAACTGGAGACCTTGGCCAAAAATGTCCTGGAATTGGAAGCACTATACAATAATGAAGTAAACTTCCTAGCAAATCAATGAGGATATTATCATGCAAAATTCTCAAGGTCGGGAGGCAACAAAGGAAGGAATAGAGAGGGGGAGAAGAATAGGTATGTTCCTCCCTATGAGCGTCAGAAACCCAAGGACTCTAAGGGTAGTTGGACAGATGATATACTCTCACGCATTCTCAATAAAGTCAAAGAGTCAACCATGGTGTGGAAAGACATAAAAAGGATGTCTCATATCTCCATCAGCTGGTGATCTCTCATTCCGTCTCTATCAAGCAGCTGGAGACTCAAATAGGTCAGATTTCGTCTCATCTAAACCCAAGACAACAAAGGGAGTCTCCTAGTGATACTATGGAAAACCCCAAGAATGAAGCTTGAATGTGTATGTGTGTCGTGCCACGACGTTAACTAAGGCGCTTCTTGAGAGGCAACCCAAGTTTTTAATGCTTTGTATTTGTTTTTAATAATGGGTGTTGATTGTGCAGGTTGAAAAGTGTAATGTGTTTGAAAATGTGCAAGTTGGCGAGCCAATAGTCCAGTCGGTAACTCGCAGAAGAGGTCGGTGAGCCCGACTTGGACCGCCGTTAGACCCACAAAAACATTAGATGGGATTCTGTAACACTCGGCGGGCCATTGGCTGAATCGGTGACTTGTTGAATAGGTCGGCGAGCTTGTTTTAGTTCGCCGTTTGGACCCCTAAATTAACTGGAGGTCCTGTAAAACTCAGCGAGGTAAGTCACCACACGGCGCATCGCCGAGTGGTTCGGCGTGGTCGACTAATACCGCTGAAAGGGCCACGAACTGAAAGGTTTTAAAAGGCCAAAAGGTTTAAAATTTCAAAATCTTTCATATTCTCTCATTTATAACCTCGTACACTCGCACCCGCACTTTATATTTCCCATATTTTTTGCTATTTTCTTTTCTTTTTGCCCTTGATCTCATTCTCGGATTTGGATTACATTACCGCCTAACATTTCAAATTCTTCATTCGGCTAAAATGTTAGTTTTCTGAACCCTGAACTCTTGATTTGTAGTTGAACTCGAATGCATTTGGTAAAATCTTGTTGTTATGTGCCGGGCCTGTGTTGAAATCGTAGTTGATATGTTAATTTGCCCGTCGTAGTTTCGTAATTGTGCTTAAATTGTTGATTTCTCGAGTTTTGATCTTTAAAATTGATCATAAATTGTTGGTTTGCGGTAAATTTTTCTTGAGTCTAGTTGGGTGAAGTCTGAGTAACCTCCAATTGTGCTAAATGATGTACTTTCCCTAATGATGGAGCGTTTGACATCATTCTTAAGGGCAAAAGTCGTCAAATGGCCAATTTTGGCCAATTTGGGGGAAGTCTAAGCACCCCGGTGGAATGGGTCGAATGGGTCTGAGTCTAATTGCATAAGTGTGTAGTTTGTTTTTGATTTCGGGGGTTGCGGGCTTGAGTTTAGGAAATGGGATTTAAATTTGGCACGTTGGGCAGTTTGGCGAGCTGGGTCGAGCTCGCCGAAGCATTCGGTGGTTCACCAACGTCCCCCTTGATCGCCTTTAATTCTATAATTTGGCTGGGTTAGAATCTATAACTTTCGGAGGGAAGCTTGAGCTCGCTGAGTTCACTCAGCGACTCACCGAAAGGTCCCTTGATTGCCCCTTTTGCTCCCCTAACCCCTAAACACATGCTGTAAAATTCAACGGGCTAGTAGTGGTGTCGGCGATTAGCCGAAGGTCCCTGTGCATCGCCGATTGGTCTTTTTTCTAGAAAATTTTAAGCCGATCCTTTCGGCTAGCCCGACCTGGCTCGCCAAAGTGACTTTGTTACTTGCTGATTGGTTCGGCGAGTCTTTCTGTAACTAAATTTTGAGATTTTTTTTGAATTAGGTCTAACTTTTACCGATGTGTTTTGCAGATATAGCTAGGACCAACTGGGATGAGATTGGAATGAAACCCCGCAAACGAGCACGGGGCATCGCGATTAATGAGGGAGAAGTTTCTCCTTCTAAAAAGGGAAAGAAAGCAAATGCAAAGGGAGGCAAGGACAAGGGAAAAGCACCAGTAGCGGAGAGACCGAAGCACAACTCCGGCAGTGATTGGGACTCTTTCCATTCTCAGGCGTCATTCTACGAGCCTGAGGATGACCAAACACTTCAGACCCGGCGAACTGTGATTCGTTCCAGCGTTCATCAAGGTCAGTCTAGGACCCAAGAGTCTACCCCTCCTACTGATGATACAGTGCCAGTTCCGGCATAAACTCTGGATCCAGCACCACCAGTTCAGGGTCCTCCTCCCCGGCTACTCAACAGGCTAAAGGTCGAGGGTCTGAGGACCATTCTTGAAGAAAAGAGATTGTCCACAGACGGCATGGTGGACAGGTACCCTCTTGTGTGGGACACTCTCCGGTTCCACATATTCGACATTTTCACCAGACCCCGAGGCCCATACATTCCTACATGGGTCAGAGAGTTCTACACCGCCTATGGTGATTTAGTTCCCCAGGGAAAGAAGAAGGCCAGTACCTTCAAACCAGTGGCATATGTAGTGGTACGGGGGAGAACAGTGGGATGCACCAGCGATGATATCAATGTTGCACTTGACAGAGCTACAATATTCAAACATGAGTATAATGGATTAACTACAACACAGACCGTAGATGATGACCTGAAGGGCTGGCTATCTCTCCTAATCTCTGACACCACCATGAGGTGGATTGAGGCAGGAGCTCCAATTGAGAAGAAGAACTTGAACATCGCCCCTCGGTATTGGTTCGGGTTCATTAGTAGCTCCATCATGCCTTCACAGAATGAGTCCATCCTCCGCCACCCAAAGGCGGCTTATCTTAAGTCGATCATAGCCAGGAAAAGGCTAAACTTGGGGATGATCATAGAGCAAGAGATGGCCATGTGGGCGAAATAGCGCCATACTTCCCTTCCTTTCCCATTGTTGATTACAGAGCTATGTCGGCGGGCTGGAGTCCCTCGTGACTAAAAGAGGGACATTTTGGTCACACCTACATCCTCCACAGATATTTGGCACATAGAGGTCGAGTACACACATCATGAGGTAGATAAGAGGAGAGCAGCTCCGGTGGATGTATCCCCGGAGGTTGATGTTGAGTTTATACCTACAGAGACATCTTTGCCTACTCCGGCCTCAGGGCCTTCAGGTACACCCACTACCATTACTTCCCAAGCCCAAGCTCTTCTGCTGATTCCCAGCTTACTAAGATCACTCAGGCCATGCTCCTTAAGATGGGGCACCTAGCCCATTCTGCCGATGTGTGAGCTTCCCGAGTAGAGGCCGAGGTGCCTTGGATGATTGTGTGAGCCATCTTAGCTACTTTGACACCCCTCCAGACATCTATTGATGTTATCAAAACGAGAGTAGAGACTTGTGAGAGTCGATACGGGGTTAGTTCCGAGGTTACATCTTTGAAAGCCGAGGTTTCTGATTTGAAGAAGGATGTGGACTATCTGAAGTCCACACTGACTTCACTTCACTGCTTGAGTCAACCGACGATCCGGGTGTTCTGACCAGTTCTTATATGCCTTTGGGTACCACCTAAGATGAGCCTATGGATGATGTGGATGCTGCTGATTCAGAGGCGGAGACGGATGATGAGCAACTTGATGTTCAGGAGGCGACCATATATGAGGACCTTCCTGAGTTAAAGGAAACGATAGTACAGTCACTCATTCAGACATCGCTGACAGATACTTCTATGGTAGGCTCTAGTGGAGCCAGTTTTGTTGTTACCCCGGGCACTGATGCCCAAGATCAAAGTGTTCCACCGGGTATTGATGCCCCGATAGATGGAGCGACTGTGTAGACATGATCATTCTTTCCCTCTCTCTCTGTTGTTTTTGTGATGTTTATGTTTTAGTTGCATTTGAGGACAATTGTTGTTCTTTTGTGGGTGGGTTGAGGTATTTACATACCTACCTCTTGTGATTACATTTTGTGTATACATTGGGTTTTGTGTATTAAACTATGTTTTGATTCTATCTTGTGGATATTTGAGCTTGTAGCTTCTTGTTTTGAATGGAAATGGTTTTTGACCAATTTTGAAAAATTTGTACCACCTCTTTTATGTGTGATTGTTGTTGTTCTTGTGCTAATTTTAGTGTCGGTGATGATCAATACTGACAACTTAAACAGTGCTCTTAATTGAACCAAATGAATGTACGGCTACGATGAGTCCAAATGAAGGTGCATAGACAATGTGTGGTCTTTTTCCATCTCGTTGTGATTAGCCAGTTATCGAATGAGTCTCTTGTGATGAACATTGCACACTAGCCAAAGTCTGGAGTCTCGTTTGATATTGGTGACAATGCCTTGTGTGATGAACTTACTTTGAACCTTGTGTGATGATACCTAGAATTTGCCCCGTTGGTCCGGTTGACTAACTGATGCAAGCACTTGAAATGATCTTAGGTAACAATTTTGAAGAGTGAATCAATTTGATAATATACCACTTTTGTTGCCAACCTTGTGAGATGTGTGAATCTTGCTTGAACCCCCTTGAACCTTAACCTTTTTCTCGGAAGAAACTTGAACAATTGTGATCCCTTTTTATCCATCCATCCCTAATCCTCATGAAGTGTGGTTTGTTTGCATAGCCAACTTAGGCCAATAGACTAAGTTGGGGGTGTGGTGAAAAGAGAAGGAAAATCAATAAGTGTGTGAAATTCCCCTTTGAGAATGGTGTTGAAAAAAATTAAATCCCTCCATATAAAAAAAAGAGAGAAAAAAAGCAAAGAAAAGAATGAAAAAGTTGTGAAATGAAGTAGTGAAATTGCAAAAGAAATGGGGTATCCGATAATCCATTTGAAAGTGAATAATGGGGTGAATTATGAGAAAAATCAAAATGTTGAAGAAAAGGAAGAAATTGACGTTCAAACCACACTTCATGAGGGTAGCAACCACTGAGCCTAAAAGACCATACCTTTACACTCAGCCCCGTTACAAGTCTTGAAAATACCTTTGTGATTTTAAGTGAGCTGAAACGAGTGTTGATTGGAAAATAAGAGCAAAACTATGGGTGAAGTCATGCATGTGAGTGTGCGAGTTGTATGTGATTCTGAAACTATAAATTGTTGAAGAATTGTGTGTGAATATGGAATCATCTTTGTTGTGAGGGCATTTGAGTATCTTTGTTGAGCTTGAACTTGCATTTGAAGCAAGTGCTGTGAACTTGAGAATCTTTGATAATAGTGAGTCACGACTTGAATTTTTGAGTGCACAATTGATCATTGCATGAGTAAGTTGAGTCTTGTTGTGTGCATTCATGTTGAGTCTTATGCAGCACTGTTTGGGACATCCTTTTTGAACAGCTGAACATTAGTTTTACTTGAGGACAAGCAAAAGTTTAAGTTGGACTCATTTAGGGCTTTGTTTATATAGATTTAATGTCCTCAAATGCTTAATTTGTGCCATTAACTGATGTTAAATCCTTGATTTTCAGGTATATGGATTGAGGAACAAAGCAAGGATACTAACAGGCAGATAGGAACAAAATAAGCTGAAGAAATGAAGAAGGGCGAGCCTGAGGATCGCCAAGAGCACTCGGTGTGTCGCCGAATGGCTCATCTGACCGCCTAAAATTTCAGTTTGCCAAGCCTTGAAGGAAAGAACCAAGTCGGCAACGAAAAGGAGCAGTCGGTGGATCGCCGAGTAGTTTCGCGAAGCCAAGATAGATCGCTCAAAATTACATACCTTGAGGATGCTGAATGCGAAGAAGAAAAGGCGATGGAAGAGGTGAAAGGGTGGCTCCCCTAGTGGTTCGGCTAGCGCGACTTACTTCGCCGAATGCTTATTCGTAGCACATTTTCGACGACTATAAATACCCTTTTGAACATTCAATTTAGTATCTAGATTGGAATTTTGGAAAGGAATTAAGTATCTTTTATTTGTTTTGTATCTGGAGACAGTTTTCTCGAGGTTTTTCCCTTAGCTTTGAAGGATTGAAGAAATTTACTTTTGAGAAATTGGAAGTGGGTCTTTGAGATTCATAAAATTCACTACAACAAATTTGATTATTAGTGACGAATAATTTTGTCAGTTAAAGTTTATACTTCGACACAAAAATCATTTTTGTGACGAAAAATAAATCGTCAAGCATTTGTCCCTAAAGCATGGGTCACTAAATATGAATTGAGACGACCTAGTGTTTCGTCACTAAATAGATATACATTGTTTTCGTCACTAAAGAAGTTGTAATACTGACATGAATGATGGCGTCGCTAATTATTTTTTTGAATTAGTGACGACATAATTTTTCTCTAATCTTCTATGTATTTCGTCATTGAACGAACATTATTTCGTCACTAAAAATATCTTTTACATACACATTATTTTTTTGTCACAAAATGTATAAATTAGTGACGACACTATGTCCTTGTAATTTTCCAGTTAAAAACATCACGTCGTCACTAAAAATACTATTTTTACCAACAAAATCAATTTGTCACTAGAAAATGTAATAATTAGCGACGATCGCAATTGTCATAATATACAAAGTTAATTTGTAGATAATAAATAGATTGTTTTGGGACAAATTTTATTCTGTCACTAAATGTCATACTTTTATGAAGAAAATGTGATAGTCTTAAAAAGTACAAAAAAAATCATTGTAAAAGTTAAGCTTTTATAGACAAAATATTTTGTCACTAATAACAAGCATTTAATGACATTTTAATTCATAGCTATAATATTTACGATTTGTATTTAGCTAGCTATGTTTCCGCTAATTTTAAAATTATGAATTAATATAAAAATATATTAAACTTCAATATAAATAGCATTATACAAATTAAAAATAATAACATACTAAAAGTATAAGATTGCTAAAAAATCATTGAAAATAAAGTAATATATTAATTAAGAAAAAACCAAAAATGATATTCATGAGATGATATCTCATTACATACACCTTGCAGAAAAGCCAACATTAACTAAATTTCATGCAATTTGAAAGTCTATTGAGATATACCAAACAAATAACAACATTAAAGTATTAAAATGGAGGTTGCTTCTCACAATATCACCGCAAAAGCACTTCTATAGCAACTGGTCTTACTTTACACCTTTCACAACCTGTGGAAAAATAATAATTTAGGATTTGATTTCATACATCAAGTAATTTCACAACATTAAGACAAATTTATGATTTACCGAGAGTAAAGAAGAATGATCATGGTACCGAAAGATCAATCAAGGTGCACACCTAAAGACCAACATAATTCTACAAGGGGTTTAAGGAGATTCTAGGTTATAACTCTGGTGAGGGGTGACTATGTACAGTGTTCACAAGGACTAACTCAATAAAGAGAGAACCAGCTACTAAAAAATAGAACATTGTTGATGGACAGGATCTCAAATTTTCCACCACTTCCACTAAATGCAATGAACCTAAAAGGGGAAAGTAAAAAAGATATATGTGGAAATAAATCACAAACACAATGACTAAAGAAAATAAATTGTCCTAATGGTTAACAGAATTGAGCATCAAAGAAACATATAAATATTTGTAAATTCCTATATTTCAAAAATTCTCACAAAAAGCAACAATGATTAACATGTTTTTATGCAATGAGTAGCATGGTATCTAACAGAAGGTTTGGTGGTAAAGACAGAGAAGCGTGTACCCATCAGAACACTCATAAACTGCATCTTGTTAGTTTGGTCATTTTTCGATATATCTTTCCAGCTGCAGACCTGGGTATAGAAGCTTTGGAGTGAACTTCTCTAATCTTCTGGATAAACCCTGTACAAAGAATAACAAGTAGTTAGCAAGGAAACACAACTCATTCAATATCCACCAACAACCAATACAATTATAAGAAGAAAAAACATCATTTAACCAATGCTATATTAACTTCAAAATCTGGATTGAGAGTTTTGTATCTCGGTTACCAACAAATAGGATACATTAATTGATTATATACATTCTTCGAGTACCATTTTCCCATAATTTCTCACCCAAACTGTTTTTTGTTTTAACAAAGCATATGTAAAAGTTGTAATATAAATTAATATCATCTTTAAGATATTTAATTAATAAACATTTCGATTCGTATAATAAAGGTGCAAATTCAACAATGTTCCCTGCCTATGAAAGTGCTTCTTGAGTTTTACTTGACAACTTGACAGATGTCATAGTGTAGATAGCACCAATTACAGCAATTAGAAAAACTACAACAAGAGTAACAAGAGCAACAAGAGTTAGTTGCCACACTGTTGTAAGTCCCACCACAAATCCAAACAAAACTGTAGCCATATAATGAATGAAATTATCTAACTGTAGTAAAACATACAAAAAAATCTTATCAGATCAAAAGAAAGTTCTCATTTTCTTTGGCCACTTCACTTGAAGCTCGTTCATAGCAATGAAATCAGCCATTTACTCTACAACAACTTGATGGAAAGAGAAGAGAAGAATATGAAACAAGAATCTAGACATAATGATCAAATCAGATGTTTCATTTTTCCCCTTTCTTACTTGAACTATCACCATCTATGTATCAAAACACACCTCAACGGCTCAACCATCAGTTTTTCCTTTTCCTACGTGACAGTCGAGGTGTGTTTTAATACATAGTTGGTGAGAGTTCATGTCGGAAAAGTAAAGATTTTATAGTGTTGGGTGTGAAACTCGCGAAAGGCGATAATTCAGGCATGTTTTTGACTATTAAGTTTAAAAACTACCATAAAGTCTAAGATTGATTGGTAAGAAACACAGTAAGCATAAAAATCACCTGAGCCCCAAGCTTTATAATTTGCCTTGGTGGTATTTCTAGTGGAGTCTCATCAGCTCGAAAAGTTTCTAACTTTGACAAGAGCCTGAAGGAGTCGAGCAACATTCGTATTTGACTGTTGGTAATGTCAAGCTCTTCAAGATTCTCAAGGTTCCTGATTGATCTTGGTAAAGTTTTCAAGTCTGCAAAGTTGTTTACAATATTAAGCTTTTCCATGCTGAGAGCAAAATATAATGTTTTAGGTATGTTCTCAACTTCATTGAAGCTAACATCAAGTTCCCTGAGTTGAGAAAGATTCTCCATAGTCGTTGGTAATCCTTTAATTCTGTTAATGTGGGGCGTAAGAATCTCCAAGTGTTTGAGTATTCCCATCGCCTCAGGGAGTGATTTAAGTTGATTATAATCCAATCTCAGTCCTACAAGTGAAGAACAAAATCCTATTGTATAATAAAGTTCCTCGAGCTTATTGTTTCCACACTTAGTCACTTCAAGGAGGTTAAGTTCCCAAGGAAATGAGGAAAATGACCAAACCGGTTTGAACCTGAATCAAGATCAATCAGATTTATTAAGTTCGTGAAAGAAGCTGGCAGCGATTTCAACCTGTTCGCGTGAAGGTCGAGATCAGTCAAATTGATTAGCTTACCAAATGAATCAGAAAGGTTTATAATTTTGTTGGAGTGAGTATTGAGTTCGTTAAGGCATTAAGGCTACCAATGGTAGTTAGAAGAGCCATAATTTGGTTATTGACTATGTTTAGCTCAGTGACATTCACCAATTTCAAGAGTGACAATGGAAGCCATTCAATCTTGTCCATTAACTTGTGAAGATCAACATTTGCTTTACTTTTGGCAGCATTTTCAATTAGGGCAGCTATTTTCATTAAACAAGAGGGTATAGTTCTGGGTCATTGGATTTCGTAGAAAGGAATTGAAGTTGATAGAGCTAAAGTTGAGGTAATAGAAAAACTCCCACCTATCATCTCAGTAAAAAGGTGTTATAAGTTTTCTAGGGCATGCATGTTTCTACAGGAGGTTTAGAAAGGATTTCTCAAAAATTGCACACCCATTGTGCAAGCTACTCGAGAATGAGTCTAAGTTTGAGTTCGATGATGCCTGTCTGAGGGCATTTAGGGAGTTGAAAGAGAAGTTGACTTCCGTACGTATCATTATTTCACCAGATTGGGGACAGCCATTTGAAGTCATGTGTGATGCAAGTGGAGTAGCGCTTGGCGTAGTATTGGGGTAGAGGCGAGAAAATATTCGTCATCCTATATACTATGCGAGAAAAGCTTTAAATGTTGCTTCAAAGAACTATATTGTGATTGAACAAGAATTGCTTGTTGTGGTTTTCGCATTTGAAAAGTTAAGATCCTATTTTCTTGGTACTAAATTCATTGTCAATGCCAATCATTCCGCATTGAGGTATCTTATGGCAAAGAAGTATGCAAAATTGAGATTGATTAGATGGGTATTATTGATGTAAGAGTTCGAATTTAAGGTGAGTGATAGAAAGGAAATAGAAAATCAAGTCACTGATCACTTGCCCAAATTAGAGGGGGAAGCTATGATTAAGCTAGAAGATTGAGTGGAGATTAATGATGCATTGCCTGATGAATAGGTATTGGCTGCTTCTTATAACCTTATTCCTTGGTTCGCAGACACTGCTAATTATTTGGTAAATTCGGATTTGTCATTTCATCAAAAGAGAAATTGCATGTCTGATGAAGTATATTCTTGTTGCAGTTGACTATGTATCTAAATGGGTGGAAGCAGTTGCGCTTTCAAATAATGAAGGAAAGAGCGTCATTGCAATCTTGAAAAACATAATATCTTCTCCAGATTTGGTACACCAAGGGCAATTATGAGTGATGGAGGTTCTCACTTTTGTAATAAGTTGTTCAAGGCATTGCTTGAGAAGTATGGTGTTCGTCATAGCATAGCAACTCCTTATCATCTGCAGACTAGTGGGAAAGTTTAAGTGTCGAATAGAGAGATAAAGCAAATCCTTGCGAAGATTGTGAATGCCAACATAACTGATTGGTCAAGAAGGCTTGATGATGCTCTATGAGATTATCGCACTGCATTGAAAACTCCCATAGGTATGTCTCCCTACCAACTTGCATTTGGGAAGTCTTGTCATTTGCCTATAGAGTTAGAGCACAAAGCGATGTGGCACTAAAGAAGCTAAATTTGGATTGGGGCACCGCATCAAGTCAAAGATTGAATGAGCTTGATGAGTTTCTCCTTAAAGCATATGAAATTTTAGCCTTGTACAAGAAGAAGATGACGAAGTACCATGATCAAAAGATTGATAAACGAGAATTCATTCCCGTTGACTTGGCACTCTTATTTAACTCAAGGATGCGCTTGTTCCCTGCAAGCTCAAGTCCAAATGGACCGAGCCTTTCAAAGTGACTAAAGTTTTTCAACATGGAGCCGTTGAACTCGAGAATAAGGAAGAAACAAGGTTCAAGGTGAATGGTCAGCCGATAAAGATCTACTTGGGACAATTTAAGAATGTTAATGAGGTGATAGAGAAGTGGGGCTTGATGAAGTCTGAGTAAATAAGGTGTCTACGTTTGTAACACCCCTCACAATGAAGTAGGATAAAGTAGAGCCTCACATGGGTTTTATGCATTAATAACTTGTTAAAATAATGAAGAATAGCATTTTTAGTCAGTTTTAAAGAGTTTGGAAATCAAACGTCAAGGGACGCCCAAGACGTTCAGAAACTAGTCTTTTACGTGTTAGTGTGTTCTAGTATGTTGTGCATGTTTTTATGTGTTGTTTGGAGTCAAAAATCAGTGTAGGTAACCCTAGTGTCTTAATAAATGTTTTTAGGGTCAAAACCTTCGAATACGACGCCTCGGGGGCCACCCTAATGGACCCCGAGGAGGACCTCAACCTTGGCCAAGCAAGCTGCCAAGGCAGCTTCGACTTTGCTCATGGAGGGAGCATCTCCGCATCGCGGACCTGCTTCACCTATGGCCAAAAAGTTTGGTCCGCATCGCGGACTCTACTATCTCGAAATTTAATTTATGAAAACTTGCGGGAACACCTCCGCGTCGCGAACTTGTTTCCCCGACGAAATCTGCGAAATAAACTCAAGTTTGACTTGTTTAAAAGGTCGAACTAAGTGAAGGGTAGTTTGGGTAATTATTATAACGGTTATTATACCTATTTTAGGGTATTTTAAGTTGGTTAAAACCTCAAAACCTAGAATTAGACCCCATTCTTCAATTGACCCTTCCCTCTCAAAAATAGATTCTCTCAAAAACTCCATTGAAGACCTTGATGAAGCTCAAGCTAGAAGATGGGTTTTCAACTGATTTATTCTTCAATTTCATGTGTCTTTAATAATTAAGGTATGGTAACTCTTGATTCTTGAATAACCTCTCATTCAAGGAGTTCTATCAAAGATTTTCAAAAGAGATTCAAAGCCAAAATTCCCAATTTTCAATCTAAACATGGGTCCTTTGTCAAACGATTTTCTAAATCATTCTATTCATGAATTAATGTGAAATTAAGGTTTTTAAGATGATTTCAAAGGAATTCTTGAAGAACCCATGATCCCCAAATTCTCTAAAATTTGCCTATGATGTGGGTCTTTGTGAATATGATTTCTATTGGTGAAATTATGTTTAGATTGTATTGATGTTTCCTATGATTATCTATACATATTCATGTTGAATTGTTGGTATATTGATGAGTTGAGAATTATGGCCTTATGGGCAAAGTTATGGGTTGATCCCTTTGTTTATAAAATTGTACTTAGATTATGTTTATGTTAGTGAATTACAATGTTGTTTCATATTGCCATCTATATCAATTTATTATGAATTATTGAGGATTGATCCGTGGTGATCATGGCTTGGAGAATTGGTAAGTTGACCTAACTTCTAGTCTATAGTATGAGAATTGATGTTGTGTGGTTTGACCCACTTATGGTGGCGGTGTTTACTTCTTGTCTATCTATGCATGTTGAGATCATGGCCTTGAAGGAAATAGATGTGAAGTGAATTGATGA